>BQNB010020073.1:0-65969 GCA_026074375.1 Tanacetum coccineum | reverse complement strand
AAAATATTGATCCTGCAAAGTATAAGATTTCCTTTAAGGTAGCCGATGGAGTTCCCAAACAGGGTGGGGTCTTTGGCGATTGCGGCGTATTTATGTGTATGTTCTTATACAGGCCAGGCTCTTATAAAATTTTTAATCAAAATCCGACATAATCAATTTTTTAGTTTTGTTTGTTATCAAGTATTTTTTTTTCCTATTCTACATACAGGTTGGCAAACGGTATCCCATTGGCTCTTGATGATCCTCTTCAGTCTGTGCTTGCATATTGGGAAAAACTGATTCACTTTTATTTCAAGCACAAGATGTTCTGTCCTTGAACTTTGTATGTCTTTCTGTTGGTATACTTTGATGACATTATGTTTAACTATCTTAACTATGTATGGTGCTTAGATGTTTCATATGGGTAGCGGTATATGTTGTGCCATATATCATTAGGCATAATGCTTCCCTAATGGCATTTAGTTTTTATCTTTACAAGTTGTTGTGTAAAACGTTATGTGCATAATAATTTGATGCACCATTTATAACCTTTTCTTAAAACATTTTTCATTATCACAATAATGTGAAACCCCCAACCATTCAACATAAACAAAATTTGATACAAACTACAACTACATACACATTCATAAGAGAAATAACATATTCATAACAATACTGCAGAATTTAAAAACACAAGGCTTTAACTTAATAACATAATATTCATATCATAAAACCTTCATAACATTTATAAAACCTTCATACCTTCCATACATACATAACCAGAACTAAGCATAAACTTGAAACAAAAGATAAACCTTCAAAACAAACACAAACTACTAATAACATAATCACCAAATCAGAATCAAACACCATCTAGAGCACCATCCAAGATCTCCACATTTGTCTCATGCGTCTCAATCTCATCGAAGGCTTCAGCAATCACCTCATTCAATACATCCAGCGTAGCCTTTTCACCCCTCTTCGCATCCTTGGCAGCCAACAAACAGTCATGGACCTCATCTTGATTTTCTATGGCTTCGAACTCGGCAATCACAGCAGTGAGTTGAGTAAGGCAATCACTAGAGGTAGCAACTTCAGCACGAATTCGATTCACAAACCTACGGCTTTCAGCAACCTTTTGTTCTAAGAAAAATTTCATATACTTAGAAGGAGAAGTTTTACCACTGAAAGCAATAAGGTCATCCGTAACTCGCCTAGCGATTATGTTACCAGCACCCTCACCAGCCATTGCAATTAAAATCAAGTGGATAGACAAAGAGTAGAAAAAATAAAGGAAAGATTAGATGAAGAAATGAGTCAAAGAGGAGAGTATATAAAGAAAAATAAGCGATGGAGATTAAACCCATGACCATCATTACGATGGATATCAAAATGGAGATTTTAGATGGGGAGAATTAATATCAGTCATTCACATACACAGTGAAGAAGTATTAACTCTCAATTCCCTCCACTCCCCAAACTTTAACCCCTCATGTTTCAAAAACATAACAATTAAACCCTCACATTCCTATAAAATTAACAAACTAAACCCATAATGCTTCTAAAACACACAAACTAAACCCCCACACTCTATAAAAATAACAAACTAAACCCTTCATAATTTTATTAAACCGATGCAACATTTACGGAACATTGATAGCCAAACTATTTTTATAATTACAAACACTTTTATAAAAATCATGTGCACTACATATTTCATGCCCTACTCAAATAGCTACAATAACTTACTCTCTTCACAATATAGATTCATCTAGGGGTCAGCCAAATTAACAGGGTCCCATGAAGAGTCCCATGTAGAATATGTTTGTTGTGAGCTTTGACCCAAGTTAAATTGACTAAATGTTAACGGCATTGTTGGAAGTGGGTGTTGTGACTGTCCACCAAAGTTGATGTTAGCTTGCTCAAACATGCTGTTGAAGTTGGTGTAGGCTGCCTCATACCCTTGTGAACTCCCATTCATGTTATTGTAGGTTGACTGATACCCTTGTGAACCACCATCCTTGTTATTGTAAGCTGCCTCGTACTCTTGTGTGCTCACATAATTGTTAGTGTATGTTGCCTCATACTCTTGTGACCTCACATAATTGTTAGTGTAGGCTGCCTCATACTTGTGACCGCACATAATTGTTAGTGTAGGCTGCCTCATACTCTTGTGACCTCACATAATTGTTAGTGTAGGCTGCCTCATACTCTTGTGAATGTCCACCCAAATCAACATGAATGTTGGATTCTTGCCTTGTTTCTCTTGATCTTTTCAACCTTGGTTGAGTTGAGACCTTTGCATTTTGTATTTAAAATGAAATCTAGTATAAGAATTATGAATAAAAGTTATGTGATTAATCCCTAAAAATTATATAATTTGTCTTACTTACTTGATAATTTGCAATTGGTTCATGGCATGCCGTTCTGTTGTGTCCACGTACACCGTACCTTGAACATCATACTTGAATAGGTTCCTCCCCTTGTGATTTGATACTGTCTGTATTTTTTGGTCTGCCTGCTGTGCGAAAATTCATGTTTGGTGGCTTAACAACTTGCAAGCCATCAGGTCTCACCCAAGATGATGGTTCCCCCATTGGATATACTAAATCTTGGTAAGTAGAGTAAAGTGTTGTTTTCCTAAACCATCCCAACGCCAAATGACTATAAACAGTGCATCCTATTTTTCTACTAACGGCTATTACATGGCCACAGGGTATACCTGAAAGCTGCCATTTATGACAAGTGCATGTACGAGAAGTTAAATCTACTTGGTGTACTCTTCGACGATCATCCACCTGGTAAAGTCTACCATACTCTATTTCGAGTACATTCCAATGAGCGCTCTTTTGCATTTGGTCCATCACTTTATGAGTAGCCCAGTCACTAAGTGTATTAGCGTCAGAATCTGAAATAATTATTTGTTAATAATACATTTACACACATCTGATTAAAGAAATTAGGTAAGAAAACAATATAATACCTTTATATTTATCGCGGCGAGCACAATACCACTTTTGTAGAAGGGCTCTGTACCACTCCATCAGTTGCGTTATTGGCGCTTTTCTAACATGCCTGGTTAGATTATTTATCGATTCAGCACTGTTTGACGTCATGTAATTATAGCGATCCGCTGGGCACATTGCTCTAGACCATGTTTCAAATCCAGCCTCTTCAAGTTTTTTGTAAGCTTCCGGTCTAAAGCCGCGAAGGTCAGAAACTCTTCTTTGAAATTCTTCTGGTGTGTATGCTTTGCATGTCTTCCAGTATATTGCCTGCAGCTTATCACTTTTCATTTTGCAATTCATCATCAAATGCCTACAACAATACCCATGAAATGCATTCGGGAAAATCGTATTGCATGCAAGGATGATGGCTGGATGTCTATCCGTAATGATTGCCAAATTTGGAACTTCACCTATACATTCTTTAAACTTTAACAAAAACCATGTCCAAGACTCTCCGGTCAATAGGTATAATTTGGTTGTTTCCATCCATCCCAACCAATACTAAATTTTTGCCTTTGTAAGTCCCCTTCAAATGTGCAGAGCAGTCTGCCACTATTTTATTTATCACCTTAAACTTCAGGGTGAGAAAAGTCAATAGAAGCGTATGTAAAAAACTCCGTGTCAAACGAGACAAGTTTTCTGTTGTGAGAAAACCCCAATATTTGGCTGGGAAGGGTGTGCATTGCATCACTGGTCAATGATGTCGGTCTTTCAATGTCGGCAATCAACATTGTGCATTCCTCATACAGCCATATGTTTTGAACCGGTTTTTGCCTAAGTTGTGTGGGAGGGCTTCGTTATTAGACCCTTTATCTATATATTTCTTTTTAATTCTTCAACCCCTTTCTATGCTTACCCAAAGGACGTTTTACTAACAACATTTGTTGTCAGTGTTTCGAATGTAGCTCAATCTTAGTCGGCATTTTTTCCCTTATACACTATTCCTCTCCAATTCATACCTAAGGGACTGCTTATTTCTAACTTATGGAGTGTCCTTGGGTACGATTTCCCTTCCGCGTATCTGGTTGGTTCATTGGACAAATACCTACTTACCCACTTTTGACTTCAGAAATCGTAGTTGAAATAAGTTGTTGTAGGGTATGAGATCCGTAACCTTAAAACCTTTTTCGAGAGTATCAAGCCACTTTCGAGTAGATAAGATCACTTATTCTTATTTTTAAAGATTCACATTTTAAATACTTTTTCCCCTTATTTTTTTGTAAAAAAAAAAAAAAAACTAATTACTTAGTTTTTTGGGGAAATATCTTATATGTAAATTAGGTCTTGAAAAAAACCATGGGGAAAAACGTTTACTTTGCATGGATTTACATGGAAACATTAACTTGCGCCCTTCGATTTTTACATTTGTGGAACACAAAAACAATGATACCAAGTTTAAATGAATATAAAATTGTTGGTTAGCATTGTTGAGGCACCAATTTTGTAAGTTTATTAATTGTCATCGAAGAATTCTTAATAAATTATGCTCCAACCTACCTATTATCTTTTAACAATCAATCTAATTTAATAGTCATTATTATTCCGTGGATGTTATTAAGTCCTTTTATAATGTGTTGAATATCATAAGACTTGTCATGTATGATGTATCCAACAATCATTAAAAAAATTTGTTTTTCATAAAAGCTTCCCCCTAAACATTGAATTATTTTTAAAAAAATGACACCTATTGTAGAATATTGTTCTTGTAAAACAAAATATGAGGGAAGGAGTGTTGAAACACAACAATTTTGAAGTATTTTTGAATTCGTCATTGAGAAATTCTGGAATAAAATTGTGTTCAAAAACTTGGGGTTTGAAGAAAGCCAATTGTTAGAAGGACTTCTCTTCTTAATGCTACAGGATAAGCTCACTTATGCGTTAACATCTCCCTTTGTGTTTGGGGACGAAGTTCAGGTCTATGAGTGATTACAAGTCATATAAGAAAAAATAGAAATGACATGTTTTGAAAGCATTTGAAACTCCTGTTTGAACTTCATTTACACGGCCCGTGTCGATTATTAATCAATTCATTTTCTAGGTACGTAAATCGTTTATCGATTCCAAGAGACATGTCGAGAAGATATTTTTTGATAACATTTTCATGATTTTTTTGATTTTATGTATTTTCTTTTTGAAATTTTATAATTTTTGTTATTTTTTTTTTTGGGAACATTTTATATTTTTTGTATTTGTTTTTCTATAAGAATATTTTACATGTTGACCCAGCTTTGTTCATGTGATGGTGAAATTAGTAATTGCCAACTCCCTTGTAGATGATGTAGCTGTCTTGTCTGCTGGAGGAACAACTTTTGGAACTAGCTTTGAACTGGACGGTTCATTGTTGTGGTCGTGAATTCCGAGTTCTGAACTGTTATGATCAGAAGTCATTGCTTGCTCATTAGTTGAAAATTCCTTGAAGCCTTGGTTTCTCAGATATCAGTCTTTTCAGCAACCAAACTCGGAGTCTTCCTTTGTAGGATTTAAAATATTTTATCCTGCATGTATGTTAAGTGCGCTCTGCACAGACATCAAGAGTTTGTTTGCATTTCATTTTTGGTTGGTTGGATATCGTCATTTGAACCATTTGTGTGTTTACTGTCAACCTTAGTTGTGCTAGAGGTTAATATATTTCCAGTAGGAATCCACATAAGACCAACTGTCTTGAAAAGTTTACCCGTCGGTTTCCACCTAAGACAAGATCTAGGAGTCATTGTTTTCTCATGGACAATGGAAGTCTTTTTGATTGAAGACCTGTGTCTTTTTGGGATCTGTCTTTCTGGTTTCTTTAACACAAACTTGTTTGCTTAGGGTATGTTTCTTTTTGTTGTCTTTATTGGATGGGAACCTTATTCAGTGGAGTTGACTTCATTCAGGTATTTTGTTACACAAGAATCTCATGATTGGCATTCAAAGGAACACATTTCCTGACTTGTTGAGCAAACTAATTGTTCTTGAGTCAGAAAAAACTTTAGAATTCTTGGAGTGTTCTGCTATGGGCACAGTCTTTGTCGTGGAGCAAACTATCGTAGATGCCAGTTCCAATTTTCCTTAGACTTTTGGTTATTGATCCTAGGTGTTTGGTTTTCTACAATTAGTTGTGTTTTGGAGTTAGCAGAAGGCTTCCATCGGTTCTGAATTCCTACTGCTTTATTGTGTCTTTTTCTTAGCTTCCTCTAGGTAGTGTTTATGAACCATGTCATTTGAGCTATACTTAGATGAGCCAGGTGCAATCTTGTGATGAGGTTTTGCAACAGCGGATTCTCTTTCTTTAGGCAAATAATGTGTAGTGGCTGGTTTTGACAAATTGTTATTGACATCAACTTGGGAGGCAAACCGTTGCTTTGAAAATCTAGGTGGTTCAGACTTAAACGCAGTCGGTTGTCTAACAACTGATTGGTTTCTACGTGGTTGTAAAACCAGTTTCCCTAAGATTGATGATTTTACAAACTATTGCTTTAGAGTCCGAGTCGTGAAAACGTGATTTAGATGGTCGTTCTTATAAGTCAAGCCAGACCCTAAAAGTTAAAGATTGAAATCGTCATTCAAAAATTCGAAAATTCTCGGATGTTACAACTATAGTCTTAGCTCTCGTTGTCTTGATAGAATCAGACAGTTCTTTGTAATGCCTTTTCAAAGTCTCATTTTCCTTAAGTAATTTAGCCACTTTATGTTCCAATTCGATGTTTATTGTTTCAATTACATCTATGTCATGTTTAATCTTGGCTTCATTACTTTTTACTTTTGAAAATTAACCATGTTGCCCTTCTTTTAAAGCTTAATTTTGATATTTAAGTTCAAGATTAACACAATGTGCTTCCATTCTTAAAAAATCTTTTTGAAATTGGGCAACGGTCTGTTTGAGACAAATATTTTCATATTCGAGGGATTGATTTGAGTGTTCAGTTGTCTGGTTATCAGTTAATTTAGCAGGCAAATGACATGTGTCATGATATTGTTCAGCATTCTGGTCAACATCTCCTTCATTATTGAATTAAGGTTGCTTAGTATGTTGTTGTCTTGTAGCAAAGACATTGATTTCAGCAGTCGTTTGTACCTCAGCCATTGGCTCTTCATCATATATGGGTCTGATATCTGCATCATCAGCATGTGCATCATTCCCTGATCTGCTACTTGTATCCTGCTCTCCTGATTCTGTCCCACTGCTTTTTGTGTCAACCAAACTAGCATCTAATGCTTTACTCGTATTAACCTTTTCCTCTGTTGTCTGTATACGTCTTTCATTCACCCTGCTGTCATACTCTCTTTTATGATGTGCTCTTTCATCAATTGACTTCTTAACAGATTCCATGTGTTGGATTAGTGTATCACGGAATTCTGGAATCTCGAGTTGAGTATATTGTAGAAAGTAGTTGCGTGTCATTACAACATATTCATCATCCAAATAAATCCGTGACTTGATGAACATCTGAAACTGTGTCTCGAGTACTTTAAAAGCAGCCATGGATCCAATCTCTTGAAATTCTTCTTTGTCAAGTTGCTTTTCTAGTTGATCCATGTTTAGGTGCATTGTGCTTGTGAAAGTCTCTACATCTTGACCAAAGAGTGTCGCAAATGCGCATTTGAATCCACACTCGGTTCGAGTTCCTTTTAAGTCGTTGTTTGAAAGAAGCTTGAGTGTGAATGAAGTCGTCGAAAAGATACCATGCAACTTTCTTTTGCTTTGTCTTGAATTTGTTGCATTTGTTGTTCTTCTGAATTAGAACACAAAGATAAAGTATATTTCGTTTCCATGTTTTCGTGATGTGAAGTGAAAATTATTTGTAGGATCTTAAGTAGGTAAAGTGATTGTTGTTATGTATTGAAATCAATTAACGTTCCTGGGATTTTACAAATCTATGACTTAAACCGAGAAAAGAAATGGGATCTTTTGCGGGATTTTACAAAATCAAGAAGAAACCGTGAAATAATGATTAATTGTTGTTGAAATCGTTGTTGTTATCGAAGAACTTGAACTTTCGTTAACGATTTGTTGAGCTAAAACGATGAACGGTGCATAATTTTTGAGCTTGAAATGATAAACGGCTGATTAAAACTCAAATAAGGACTAACGGTGCAATTACGTTTCACTTTTGGAGGACAAATGGTGAAAAGTTGTTTTAACAAAGAGGGTAAATAAACCAATAAAGGACGAATGGTAAATCTGACTTGAACTCTAGGGACTGAATGTGCAAATTTCGAAATTAGTTTAATAAAAACAGTTCCCTCCTTTTTTTTTAATTAATACAACAAATTCCCTCTTTTTTTGTTATCGTCTACGTGTTTAAATTCGATAAATGAGCACGATTGAATATTTGAACTCGTTCGATTATCATCGGTGAGATGCGAATATACCACGTTGATCGAAAAAATTGTCAACGAGCACGATGATATAAGTGATAAGTCCCGTAGTTAATCGTTACTCGAAACCGAAAACCCGAATTTAACTTAAACGTGAATATTGTGTGCTATGTAAGTTGCAAATTCGTTTCTCACTTTAATGTTGCGAGTTCGTTTACAAAAGGAGGATTGCAAATTTGTGTGACAAAGGAATTTTGTGAATTCGGGGAACAAAGTAAACTGCAAATTCGTATGTTAAAGAGTACTGCGAATTCGGGTGATGAAATATTTGCGAGTTCGGGTGTTATACAATGTTGCTAATTCGTGTCCTTCTCATGAGTTGCTAATTCGTGTGCTTAAGTGATTGCGAGTTCGGTTGCTAAAGAGTGTTGCGTATTCGGTGTCCTTTGTTTTGTCAACCGAAACAACCAAAAATGTCTTTGTCGTCCTTGTCCTTGTTTCCTTAAAACTTGGATCAATGTTTCTTTGATGTTTCAGGCCGTTGGACCACACAGATGAAAATAAGCCAAGCAAAATAAGCACACAAAGCTTCTAAAATAAGCTAACTAAAGTTGCTCTTTTTGAACTGCAAGATGATATAGAAACGTGCTTAGAAAAAAAACTAGCAACTTATACAAAGGAATGCAACATTGGGTTTTGAAGCCACAATGTCCATGGGATGTTATGATTTTTACATCTACTCGAAAACCAGTGAAAAGAGTTAATAACAATGGACTCGAAAATAAGAATATTCTTTCATGCGTTGTCTTTGAACCCACTCCGTTCGAAACCTACTAATACACCACACTCTTACAAATTCATTCCACCTATAGGGATTCTCCTTCTATGTACACCTATCCGTATCTCAACCAGTATGCATCGAGGGAGTTGTTATCACTAGCTGGCATTATTCAATTCACCCACCATCTCGACTATCCTTCTCTAAGATGAAACCGCCCGTATCACATTTAAAGGGGGGGGGACACACTTGATCGAAGATTAGAGCTCATTATTACAAATAGGGCATAAGACGGACGAGATATCTATGTCTTTATCAGCAAGATTCATTCTCATTGGCAACCGATCCTACATAAGACGCCACATCATGATATTAGCTTTGATGGGACATTATACACGCATGCGTTACAATATTTCTTGTTGTAAGTAAACCTAGAATAATTATCTTTCCTTGCACATGGACCGGAATAGCCAATTTCCATATTCAATATACCATTTTCCAATTTATCATCTGTATCAATGAAGTTTACATTCAGTAACATAGATAACATTTCCCTCAATTGGTGCTCTATTCTGCTTCCACTTCTAATACTTCGATTCCACGTCCAAGCCCACTGATCTTGTACCCAACGCTCAGCAATGGAACATTATTTATTCGACTCCATATCGAACACCCTGGGAAATTTGTCTCGTAACCGATGTTCGCCAACCCAAATGTCATTCCAGAAAGATACATTACGTCCTTTCTAAAACTGTATAGCATCGAACCCTAAGGGAATAATTGTTTCTCATGCATTGATCAACTACTTTTAAAATAGTCGCCCAAACTCCATTACCTATTGCTTACAATAGGATGTACAAACCCACATCCCTTACCGTGTATGATTTCTTATTACTTTTCAACCCATTTAGAGTTCATGATCATTCATGAATTCTCCATCGCATTTTTTATAAAAGAGCTAAATTGGAAGCTTTTAAACTACTTATACCCAACCCACCCTTGTCTCTCTCATTTAAGACGGAATCCCATTTAACCCACGAAATCTTCTGATCATTAACACCTCCCCCCAGAAGAATGTAGAACGATATCGCTCTAACTCTTTTATCACTGATTCAGGCACTTTAAAAAGAGACATATAATAAATACTCACACTACTCAACACCGAACGAATTAGAGTATATCTACCACCAATCGAAAGCAAATTTACTTTCCATTTTGATAGCCTGTGCTTTACTCTTTGGATCATCTCATTCCAGTTTTGAATACGCCCCATGTTACTTCCAACAGGAAGCCCGAGGTAGCGAAAAGGAATACGTGCTGCCGCACAACCTGTGATATTTGCTAACCTGGATACCTCATGACTCGTAACACCAATCCCATGCAAGTTGGACTTGGATAGATTTAAACGGAGTCCCGACACCAAATAAAAGCAATTTAATATAGTGATTAGGTTCTTAATGTTATTTTCATCCCATTCTCCAAGGAAAATAGCATCGTCGCCATATAGAAGGTGGGATAAACGATACTCATTAAGCCCTATTGACATGCCTCGAAATAAACCATGATCCATTGCCGTATCCATAGCAACATGGAGCCCTTCCATGGCTATGATGAGGACAAAGGATCTCCTTGTCGTAGCTCTCGTTCTAAAGAGAATTCTTTCGTAGGACTTTCGTTTACAAGAATTGATGCTCTAGAATGGGGCGGCACCCCTTAATCCAGTTTAACCATTTGGCTGGAAAGCCCATGCACACCATTACATTCAATATATAATCCCATGACACAGAATCGTATGCTTTATCAAAATCAACCTTAAAAACTAAGCCTTTCTTTTTTCCTTTTCTTATACCATCCATTATAATTAAGAGGTCATTCAGTAAACATTTGAGAAGCTAGGGCACTTTAAATTGTAAACCCAACAACTCTGTCAGAACGTAATACCAAGATGAAATCTCTTAATATGAAGCTACCTAGTATTGTGATAGGATATAATCGATTTTAAGCGTTTTGATCAATATTTGGAAATGATAAGCACGACAACTGTTAATTAAAGTTATATCTTGTAATATTTTGAACATATTTTTATACTTTTTCTACAACTTTGTTTTTTTTAAACTTTAATAATTTTAGGATTAATTTTTGATAATTTAGGATTTTTAATTGTAGTGTTTGTTTAATTCCCCTTTACGTTTTATGCTTTCGTGTTTAATTGTCATTGCTTGCTTATTAGTTTTCGTGCATTTATCTACTTGTCATTTTTATTTAGTAGGATTTAGAAAACCCAAATTAACTCTTGTTAAAACCATTCAAAACGCGCGATCATAGACTTAACCGATTTTCAATTCACCTTTCGTCGAGGGAAAACGACCCGAGAGGTTTTAAAGACAACTTTGGTTAAAAGTTCATTTCTAGAACCCGACTGAAAATACTATCTATACTATTATTGATTATCTTCCTTATTATTATGTATTTATATATTGTATATTATATCTTACGTGTATAAAAAGGACCAAAAAAGTAACCCTTGAATATGTAAGACAAAAAGTTGTAGAGGCCTCAAATATCTAACAATGGTCGCTGGTTTGAGCTTTATCAGAGTTACGGTTTGCAAATGGCAACCACATTACCGAGACCAATGCTGGCTGTCCAAAAACAGCCATGTATAAATCAAACCAAACACCCCTAAACCTTGACCAAGCACCTCAAGCACCACTCCACCACACCACCACCTTCACCATGACCTCACCCAAGCTGCCTAGAACCCTCCTCCATCATCACCTTGGTTACCAAGCCAAAACACTTGGCTATATATCAAACACCAACATCACTTGTCATCTACTTAAGCCAAACACCACACAACTCCTTCCACCTCTCTTCTAGCCTTCCATAGCCCTCTAACTCAGTTCCTAGCTAAGACTAATCACCCCCCACATGTCCTAAACTTGGGCATTAAGTTTCTTGGGCTCCAAGGTGAATTTCGACTATAAATAGGGACAAATACCCTTCATTCTAACTCATCCCCCACATCTTCTTCTATAACCCATACTAGCAACATATCTCTTCTTAACAAGCTCCTAATAAGTCCCAAGAATAATAATCAAGAGAAGGATTGAAGCCTTGAAGCCCCGAAGAAGAAAAACCTAGGCGTACGAAGCGTTTCTACCCATTTTGACCCGTTTTCATCCATTATTGATCTTCAAAGCTCAAACCCAAGTTCTATGATCTTCATACCTACTCCTACACTCTTATAATATTCATATGATCCTAAATATACTCTTGTTAAAGTTTTAAAACTCAAAAACCATGCGTTTTCTCTTTTGATCCAAACCGTGCACCCGAAACCCTAATTTTATGTTTTTCTTAAATTAAATCGTTATAATGGTTAAATGTTTTTATAATCTATTCTATTAAGTTAAAATAATGTTATTTTAACCACTTTATCAAGTCTTGAAGGAATTTGAATTAAAAACCTACGGGTTTTCGTTATTTAACCCTAAAATGACCCGTTTTGATTTCTAGCTTAACGAATCGTTATTTTGAACTTTCGTTAAGTTAAACCTTCATATTTTAGCTTATATTAATAATCTATCACCTGCAAATATCATTTGGAATCTTAAAATAAGCTTGCATGGCGTTTTGGACTTGTTTTGCAAAAGTATTCCATGCAAGGGGTATATATTGTAACTTTCTGAAACTTATAACTAAAGGGGCTGAAAATGTCATTTTATCAAAGTTATAACTAAAGGGGTCTATTATGTCACTTTCTAAAGTATAAAGTTTACTTTGTACGTCTTTAAACTAAAAGGACCAAACTTGTAAAAGTGAAAACTCTAAGGGTATATTTTGCCATTTTTCATTCTTAAGGGTCTAAAATGTAACATTTTGAAAAAGTATAAAAATGTGTTCAAAACCTTATAAGACATAACTTTAATTAACGCTTGACGTGCTTATCATTTCCAGTTATTGAATAAAACGCTTAAAACCGATTATGTTATAACTATTATATAATTCATCATCGATATGCTTTTAAAAATCCTGTCCCGAATCTATATCGTACCACAATACTAGGGAGCTTCATATTAAGGGATTTCATCTTGGTATTACGTTCTGACTGAGTTGTTGGGTTTACAATTTAAAGTGCCCTAGCTCCTCAAACGTTTACTGAATGACCTCTGAATTATGATGGCCCGAACGGTGATACAATAATTCCAAACTCTCCAATCAAACTTATAACAATATTAAACTCTTAGAATCAAAGTTCTAGAGTACAATCTTCCTAAGACTCAACATATTAGGTTACGTGGACAAGCTGACTTTCTTTCAAGTGATATAACTTTACGCCGAGTAGATAACGTCGTACTACCATACAGACGCCTTTCCTTTGATATACTTTTGCCGTTAATCAGATTTCCCTGTTAAGGTGAAGTTCATAACCTCGCCTTTACTTATTTACATGTTTTATAAACCCGCGAGGGGGATACATGCTTGTTACAAACTCTTTTACATACTCGTTTATCTTATAACAATGTGATTACTTTTCAAAGACTTAATGAATTCATAACCCCACATTTCAATCTTTTGAATACTTTATAAACATGTGATACCTGATATAAACCATGAATGCAAGTGTTTTTCCAACTGTATGCTATCCAGATATATTATTGCCTAAGTAGCTTCCAGTGCCATTATTTCCATATCATGAATCATTAATTACTTGCTTGCGGAGTGCAGCTGCGAATATTGTAATAGATCTATTTTGGCGGGGGGGTGATGTCTACTTCGTTTGTATACCCATTCATAGGGTAGCCAAACGCACTATATTTAACCTAATGGGTAACCTTGGCAAGTTACCTTTTCCTCGGAGACATTTGTTCCTCAACCAATGTCACTACGGTGACTTTCCTGTTTAAACGATTGGTGTTTTTCATGAGCTTAGGTGCAATAATAATGTTACCATTTTTCCATGATAATTGTATTCGTTGCAATTATTATCATTATGATGACGTGTATTCAAATTGTTCTCCATAATAATGTTGTTCTCTATGATAATTCTGTTTTCCATAATAATACGGTTTTCCATAATAATTGTGTTCGTGCAAATGTTACACTATAATTTGTATTCAAACTATTTACCATAAACCTATGAATTTCACTCAACCTTTGTGTTGATCTTTTTTAGCATGTTTATCTCAGGTAATTAAGCAACTTATGGCATGGAGTGGCATGGACTTGAAGATGGCTAAAACCTATTATCATTCATATTTTATGTTTCTAGATTTTGGGACCTGCCTTTGTAAAACTCTAATTTTAAATGAATGATAACGTATCTTTTAAAAACGTCTCTTTTGAGTCGTTTTCTATGATTGCGTCTGTGATTCATGAAGTAATACCCCAGATTAGCTTCCGCTGCTATATAACCAAAATGGGGGTGTTACAATAATGGCTTTCCTTCCTCATTTTCATCAGTTTCATGTTTATCAGGTAGGATACCAATAGTTTCTATGGATTTATGATATTCTTTAAAAACCTCTATTGTTTCTTCCGTAATAGTCTCCTCAGCAATGAATCCCTTTGGTTTCTTTATGTTTCGTACATGTCCTTTAATAACCTTCATACATCTTTCGAAGGGATACATCCACCGAAAGCATATGGGACCACATAATTTTACCTCCCTAGTTAGTTGCACAGTCAAATGTATCATAATATCAAAAAATGATGAAGGAAAGACCTTCTTGAGTAAGCATAGTGTCACTACCAGTTTTGCTTGCATCTTATATAGTTCTTGCAATATCATTTCTTTGCTACATATCGATTTAAAGAAAAAGCAAAACCTGATAATAGCATATCATGTGGGTGGGTGCATGATTAAACGTATTGCAATGGGCAAAAACTATTACATTAGCATGTGATAGTCATGCGATTTAAGGCCAATGAGCTTCCTATCCTTTAGGTTGACCAAACTAGAGAAATTTGAACAATAACCTTGTGGTACCCTCATGTTGTGTAACGTTTCACAAAAGGTGTCTTTTTCAATATTCATCAATGTGTAACCTGCTAGAGGTAATGTTGTTTTGTCTTCTTCTTGCATAACAAACAACTCTGGTTTGACCCCCAACTCAGCCATATCTAATCCAGCATTTACTCCATCTTTCATCTTTCCTGGAACATGTAGCAAACTTCCAACTTGACTCTCAGCAACATTCTTTTCTACATGCATAAAATCAATACAATGTGGAACATAATTATGCCTCCAATACCTAAGTTTTCGATACCAAATGTTGAATTTCTTCTAATACGCATCATTTTGTCTATTTACTTGGCTTGAACTACCCTCTTCTTCTGTTGTGTTTCTTTTCTCCTTTTGAATCTTCCCACCTTTGCCTCTCATATCTTCTTAGTTTCTGATGCCTTATTGTTTGTTCGTTTTCCTTTTCCCCACTTATTTTCAATATGTTATACCTCATTGTATATTTGTTCCTTGGTCATTGGAATTAGAGCCGGGAGAAATTCTTGTTGTCCATTAAATGCCTTCTTTTGCTTTTTGAACGGATGGTTATATGGTAGATATCGTCTGTGACCAACATAACTTTGCTTGGATGAGGCAGAAAGTCTAACACAGTTTGTATCTTTCCCACATACTACACAACCTTTGAATCCACTATACGGGCAGCCACATAATGTACCAAGTGCAGGGTAATCATTTATTATCCATAACACAACGACACATAGATTAAAGTTAATTTTTTTGGAAACTAATATGTTATCAAACCTGTCTCGTATTAGGTATAGTAGATTCTTCACTACGGTCTAAAAACATCGATATCATTTCCCGGGTATCCTAATATTAATACTGAAATCATGATAAACTTTCTTTTCATACACAACCATAGAGGAAGGTTGTATATGACAGTTAAAACTGGCCATACATTGTGATGCCTATTTCTTGTGTTGATGTCAACCCCATCAGCTGATATTCCTAGCCTTAGATTTCTTGGATCTTCAACAGTTTTAGGGAATTTATCATCCATGGTACGCCATGCCTGTGAATCTACGGGGTGACGTACCACACCATCTGTTATCCTCTGTGTCGCGAGCCATCTTAAATCTTCTAAAATACTTTGTATCTTAAATAGTCATTGCAGTCTTGGTATAATTGGAAAGTACCACATTACCTTTGCTGGAATGTTTTCGTACACTTTATGTATCTTATTATCTACCTTCCATCTTGATATCCCACAAGTTTGACACGCAGTCAGATCATTGTCATCCTTTTAGTAAACTAGGCAGTTGTTGATACATACATGTATCTTTTTGTATCCTGATCCCATCAATTTCATAACTTTTTTGGCTTGATAGGTTTTTTCCACCATTTTGTTACCAACAGGTAGCATCTTTTTTATCAATCCTAGAAATTCAGTAAAGAACTTATCAGAAGCTTCGTACTTACCCTTTAAGTTGAGTAGTTTAACTATTGCGAACAACTTTGTGAAGTCAGGACATCCTTTGTAAAGAGGCTTCTATGCGTCTAATAATAGTTCTTGAAACTTGACAAGGTCATCCTCATCAAAATTATCTTTTGTAGCATTAACCATTTCTACTGTTGCTGGGCCATCTGTTGGAATATCTAAAGCAAAATCCGTGTCGTCAACAAACTCTGTTGTATCATTAACAGGTTCTGGGGCACTTATTGATGGTTATTCCTTTTCTCCATGTCTAGTCCAGTTTGTGTAGCTTAGATCAATCCTATTTCTGAATAAATGGTACTGCACTTCCTCAACTTTATGCTCTATGTGGTTTAAACATTTGGTACACGGACATGGTATTAAAAGATGTCGTTTATTAACTCGTAGGTCGATGTTCCCCATCTTCTGCAAGTTGTGTACTGCATAATCAATAAACACGGCTACTCCATCAACATAAGATTTGTTGGTCCTATTAGTTCCCATCCAAGACTTGTTCTTATTTATAAATGTGTCCCACTTATCCGAGCAACAATCTTCCAGGAGCAGGAGCTTTGTGGTCGTATTCTATGTAGGTCACCCCATCATTAGTTTAAGGGTCCGTTGATGCGTTATGGAGGATTCAAGTAGGGGGTTTTCCAACAACTCAAACAATGTGATACAATATACTTGAAATCAATTAAGAAATGGCAAGTATACCTCATTTTGCCAAAAAAAACCAATATAAACTCAAAATATAAGAACAGAGTCTGGTAACTTGTCATTTACTTAAGAACATTTTTTAGTTGCAATTAATAGGGTTACTTATATATTTTAACCAATTAACTAGCTAATTTTACCAAGAAATTGACATAATTTACAAGTGGAAATCTCAAAACAAATGTTTAATTATAGCATACTCAAGACATTTTCAATTATAGAATCATAAACACAATTTTTTTAAAACGATGTGTACAAAATGAACATAACAATACTTACTAGTGGTGACGGGAGTTGTGGGTCTATGACGGGAGAGTGACAGCGACGAGAGAGTGACGTGATGAGAGCTGTGGTGGTGACGAGATTTATGGTGAGATGAGAGGGAGTTGTGGCGGTGACAGGAGGAGTTGTTTGTGTGATTAATTTGGAATGGGATTCATGAAATTTTTAGGGGGAACATTTATGGGAAAATTTTTAGGGGGAACATTTGGGGGCAAAATTTAACAAAATATTATTGGAACTAGTAGCAAAGGTTGAAAAAATCACGAATCGATAGCCGGGTGGTCGACCTCCCTGTAGCTTATACATCGTTCTAGGTGAGATTAATTAGGAAAATACCTTTAGCATAGATAATAGTCATGAATAAAAGTTTTGTTACTTGTTTACAAAAAAAATTAAAGAAATAGTAGCAAAGGTTGAAAAAATCGTGAATCGATAGCCGGGTGGTCAACCTCCTTAGAAAAATAACTTTAGCAACGATAATAGTCATGAATAAAAGTTATGTTACTTGTTTACAAAAAAATTAAAGAAATAGTACCAAAGATTGAAAAAATCGCGAATCAATAATTGGGCTGTCGACCTGCCTATAATTTGTAATCGTTCTAGGCGGGATTAATCAGTGAGTAATCGGATTACCATTTTTGGCTATTTTGTCATTTAGTTGGCTTATAATGTAATGGAACCCATGTGCATTGGGTTGTAGTGGCTTATACTGTATTGGAACCCATGCATGACAGGTGATAATGGCTAATTCACATGGTTCATGGGTCATGTGCATTAGGTTATCACTGGTCATATTTATTAATGGGTATTTGACATCATATGGGTCATATGCATTAGGTTGTAGTTGCTTAGAGTGTCATGTTACGACACATCCATGACTGGTGATCAACAATGGGTAATTAACATGGGTCATGGGTCATGTGCAATTGGGGTTTTTGTGACTTATAGTGTCATGTTTATCGACAATTACACGACTGCGTGTTCGAAATGGGTTTTGCAGGTAATTAATCATGGTCATGGGTCATGTGCATTGGGTTGTATGTGGATTATATTGTATTGGTACCCATGCTTGTAACACCCATTTTACAATTTTAGCAGAACGGAAGTAAGAAATCTGGGGTATTACTTCATGGATACAATAATCATAATCATAGAAAATGACCTAAAAGAGACGTTTATTCAAAAGATATGTTATCATTCATTTCAAATCAGAGTTTTTACAAAGTGTAGGTCCCAAAATCTAAAATATCAAGTTTGAATGATAACAGTTCAGCCATCTTCGAGTCCATGCCACTCCGTGCCGCAACTTGCTTAATTACCTGAGATAACTGCCTAAATGGTCAACATACATAAGGTCGAGTGAATCATAAGTTTGAATGTAATAATTGAAGTCAGGTTATTATATGGAAATATTGGCATTACTAGGATAATTATCATGGAGAACATTTAATATCATGGAGAACAGTATTATCATGGGAAAACAGTTGAATAGATTATCCATATGGGTTGAATTGCAAAGTCAATATAATGGTAATAAATGCAAACGAATACAATTATCATGGAAAATCAGGGTAACATTATTATTGCACCTAAGCTCATGACATCAATACATTAACAGGGAAATCACTGTTAGTGATATTGGTAGGGACATATGTCCCCGTGAAAAGGTAACTTGCCAAGGTTACCTATTAGGACAAATATTATGCGTTTGGCTACCAAGCATGGGTATACAAACGGGAGCCGTCACCCCCAATAGATCTATTCACAATATTCGCGTTCACTCGCAATGCAAGTAATTAATGATTGCAAGTTTATGGAAATATGGCCTGGAAGCTACTTAGGGCAATAATATATCTGGATAGCATACAGTTGGAAAAAACAATTGCATCATGATTTATCAGAAGGTTATTACAGGATTTATAACAGTAGTGATATGTGAGGTTATGAAATCATTAGTCTTTGAAAGTAATCACATTGTTATAAGATAATATGGTTGTAAAAGCGTTTGTATCAAGCTCATGTATCCCCCTCGCGGGTTTATAAAATATTCAAAAGATTGAAAAGCGAGGCTATGAACTCACTGGTGTAGATGTAATAAATATTCTGAAATGAAAAGCTGACAATCTTATCTCAATCTTAACTGGGTATGTTGATATAGTAAAATGATAGTAAAATAGCCACGTAAACAACCTGAGTAGAATATGTCAAGTCTCTAGGAAGATTGTTACTTTAGAACTTGGGTTTCAAGAGTTATGTGTTTGATTGCAAGAGTTTACGATTTATTTGTATCACTGTTCGGGACATTCATAATTCAGAAGTCATTCAGTAAACGTTTGAGGAAGCTTAGGGCACTTTAAATCGTAAACCCAACAATCAGTCAGACCGTTTAATACCAAGATGAAACTTCCTTATTACTGAAGATCCTAGATTGTGATACGATATATCGGTTTAAGCGTTTTTAATAATATCTGGAAATGTTAAGCACGAGAAGCGTTAATTAAAGTTATGTCAAATAATGTTTTGAGCATGATTTTATACTTTTTCAAAATGTTACATTTTAGACCCTAGGGTTTGGAAAATTGCAAGTAGACCCCTAGGGTTTGCATTTTTACGACTTTGGTCCTTTTCAATTTGTAAGATATACAGTAATCCTTTGGGACTTTGAAAAGTGACTTAATAGACCCCTTTTGTATATAACTTTGATAAATGACATATTCAGTCCCTTTAGTTATAAGTTTCAAAAAGTTACGATATATACCCCTTGCATGGATTATAATTACAAAACATGTCCAAATTGCCATGCAAGCTTATTTTAACATTTCATTAGACATTTATAAGTTATAATAAACTAAAATATGAAGTTTTAACATAACACAAGTTTAATTTAACGATTCGTTAAGCTAGGAAGTAAAACGGGTCAAATTAGGGTTTCAAAACGTAAACGCGTGGGTTTTAAGTTCAAATTCCTTCATTAATCAATAAAGTGGTTATTTTAACATTAGTTAAGCATGCTAGGATAGATTATAACAATATTTAATCATTATAACATTTAGTTTTAAGAAAAAACGCGAAATTAGGGTTTCGGGTGTACGGTTTTGGATCAAAATGGAAAATGAGCATGAATTGAGTTATGAAACTTTAACAAGAGTATATTTAGGATCATATGAACATTATAAGGGTGTAGTAGCAGAAGTAAGAACATTCAAAACTGGTGAGATTCCAAGGAGCAAAAATGGTGAAACGGTCAGAATCGGGACTTTCGGCTTCGTACGGCTAGAGTAACGACTCCCGGGCTTCGTTTCTTGGTTTCTTTTGCTTCCTTTCTGTACTTGAGCCTTCTTAAGATCACTTAGGATCTATTAGAGCAAAGGATTGCTTCTATAATGGGTATGAGATAAGAGAGTGGGGGATGAAGAAAAATGAAGTGTTATGGCTCCTATTTATACTCAAATGAAGCATAGATGACTAAGGAAGCTTTGGTTCTGTTCTTGGACGTGTGGAGCAGCTAGGGGGTGACTAGGAGAGGCTATATGGTGATTTTTTAAGGCTAGAAACTAGATTGAAGGTGTGGATGGCCTAGATGGAAGCCACGGCTACAACAAGAAGAAACAAGAAGATTCATGAGACCATGTGCTCTTAATTTTGACCAAGGATTGGTCTAAGTAGGTGCATAAGCTGCTTGAAGGTTTCTAGAAGAGTTCTTGGGTGGTCATTTGTACATGGTAGCAATTTAGAGGGGTTAAAATGGTCATAGAAGCAAACCGGGTCTATTTTGGGTTTGACGGGTTCTTCAAAGGTTTTAACAAGGTACATTGTGTTATAAATGATTAAGGAATGATGAAATAGGTTATTAAGGTCTGGGATTAAAGTAATTAGCAAAGATTAGCAATTCGTTTGTTTGTTAAAAACGGATTTAGGAATTGAAGAAATGGGAGTTCGGGTTCAACTGGGCTGTTTAGGGCTTTTCTTGTCTTTCTGGGCTTATATTTCGCTACTCTTGATTAGGAATGATGGAGAAATATAATTCCTAGGGTTATATAATAGTATTATAATGAGTTTGTTCTTTGTTTAAGTTATAAATGGTTGAAATTGAGGGGAAAACGGGTCAAGTTACAATTAGGAAGTTTTAGGGTTTTCTGGATTCATTAAGGTTTTCTAGGCTTTGATTTCTTGCACATTGCCAAGTTAATGATAGATAATGATTTTTAAACTCATTTTATGAGTTTATAATGGCCCTTGGTTGGTTATTTAGGATTAGAATGGTTTAAAATGAGTAAACGGGTTAAATGAACAATTAGCGTACATTTGGGTTCTAGGATATGTTTTATGTACAATGTTGAAGTAAAATGATGAGGTAATGATGAAAATAATGATTGAATAGGATTGTTTGATTTTAAAATAAGTTTTTACAACTCTTTTGGGTGTGTTGGTTTGGGTTTTATATTGGATAAAAGCCATGAACAGTCATGGTTTAGATACTAGCTCGGTTTTTAGGGTTTATGAATGCTTATGAGTAGAATAATTAGGGTTTACACATTGTATATTGAGTGTAGTAGCTTGTATATAAGTAGTGGTGAAGAAATTAGAATGAAAACAGAGGTAAAACGGCTATTTTAGAGGTCATGCTTAATGACTTGCATATTGTGCTTTCAAAGACTTATACTTTGATTTGAAGAGATTTTATATTTCAAATGAGATGTTATATTACTTGTACATATTCTTTAATAGTTTGTACATTCACTTTAGATATTATTCCTTCATGGAATTAGGGTTTAGAGGTATACGATAACGGTTTAAAGCCCGTTTTGATATAACGTTGCGAATAGTACATTATAGGAATAATGTACCTTGTAATAAGAATATGATGATATTGACTTGACATGTTATGATGTTTGCTTGACATATATGAAGACAAGATTGCCATAGATAGGTTGCGTGAGCTCGTCTACTTTAGTTATGTAAGTTATATGACATACTGAGATATTGACAATGCAAGTAATGTAATAAAGCAAAAAATTTCCCCGTATAATTGTGATCATAGTAAAATAGGTTGATGAAAATTCTTGGGTTGTTATAGTCTCCACCCCTTACAGAAATCTCGTTCCGAGATTTAATTGAAAGTTATAGTGATATAGATGTAGGTACTAGGCATGAATTTGATCTTTTTGTTAGGCTAATCAAGGTCACAAGTTCACGTGTGTGACACATTTATAATTATGTTGTACACCATAATTATAATTACCTCCTTTCACACGTCTACTTATTTTCAAGACTATAACTCTTGATGCTAGCCAATAGAATTTCTTCAGATCCTGATAGAACCTGGGTGGATGAAATACTTTGATTTGTAGAACCTGTGGGTTATGGGCCTACCACGCTTCTGCTGCGCTATTCTGATCGTAAAGAATTGCTATTCATTAACCTTTAAAAGTCAACATCGAATAAGAATGCTATCACAAGTCTTTGTCAAAATTTTCATACCTAGTGGTATTGAAATCATTTGACATTGTATAGATTCTTGTGTGTTTCCTTGTTATTATGTTGCAGAATATAACAAAAAAATTTAGAATACGGAGATCATGGAATGAGTAATGTCAAGGAATGATTATGAATTTGTAAGAGAGTTGCTAATCACGTGAGATACAGATTTGGAAATGAACAGATATGCAGGTAATGAAGGTAATAATGATAATGATTAAGGGATTGTTTGTACAAACGGATTGAAAGAAACTTGTTTGTACGTATGTTATATACTTAAGCCTACTTATTTATAATTAGTCACTAAAAAGAAGCGTTCAACTCCTTGTAACTGAGAATTTATAAATTCATAGTTCGGAGATTTATAATTTCCTTATTCAAATGAAGAAGTGACCTAATTCATTTCAATAAGATGATCATAAATCGTCTTACCTAAGCATAAAAACATGATATGGTAATGTGTAGAAAATGAATTGTTAGATAATACTGAGATGTTGATTGTACTGACGCCCATATAATCGAAGATGATAATTTATGTTTCAAAGGTATGAGGAGAGTAGGGTTTGAACATAATAGAATCGATGGAATTGACAAATAATGTCGAGTTTTGATATCATCAGATAACAAGATGTAACGGAATCATCACTTTATTATTTCATGGATAGCTTTACATATGAAACTTTAAAGGAGTTGACACTTATGCTACATGTCTCGAGATTTAGTTAAGAGATACAATGATGTTGGAAAATAGATGTGGATATTTAGCACGAATTTGATCTTCTCGTTCCCATGTAAATTCAGAGTTCCATCTTACTTTGACTATAGGGATGCATCTTCGTCTTAGTTGCTTGACTTCTCGATCCATAATCTCCACTGATTCTTCCACATAGTTAAGTTTGTCATCAAGCCAAATTTCTTTCTTTGGAATGATGAGGGATTCGTCACATAAGTTTTTCTTAGAAACGTGAAAAGTACTGTTGTCTATTTTTGAGCACTGACTTTTGTAATGCCCTTTCTCTCCACAGGCATGACAAGTTACAGATACTGATAGCAGGTTGCTTCCCGTGGCTGGTCCTTTGCTTCTGCAGTTCCTAGTCAAATGACCCACCTTGTTGCAAATTCGACACTTAACAGTGCAAACTCCTGTGTGATGTAGGGTGCATCTTGTACACAAAGGGAGGTTTTCATGGTATTTTTTGGCAGGATAAGTCCTAACAGTTTCTTGTCTTCTATTCTGCTGTTGGTGGTAATCATTGTTATGGTTGTTTTTGTTGTTGTTGTCTTGGTAGTTGTTGCGATTGTTGGAGTGGTTATTGTTGTTGTGTTTGGGATAGTTGTTGTTGTTGGTGGTGTTTCCTTTATCTTCAAACTTTCTTTTGTGATCGTTGATTCCTTTTCTTACTACTGGAGTTCTGCTTGTCCTGGTGTTCTTATTGGGATTACTAGCACTTGCCATTGATGCAGCTTATGCTTTCAGAGCTGAGGAAATGCCATCATTAATTAGTTTCCGGATGGCAGCTAAAGTTATGGCTGGTGTTTTAGATGTTGAGAATACTGATTCAGTTCGTTCAAACCAGCGAATAAGGCTTACTGCTCCTTCCGTACCATTAAAGCAGAAAGGTTGACAGCTGATAAACTCTTTGTAGTTTCCCATTTTTACTGTAGGAGTTCCAGTAAGATTGTTGGGATTACTAGCACTTGCTATGGCAGCAGTCTGTGCTTCCACGGCTGTAGTAAGATCAGCAATCAGTTGCCGGATGGCATCTAAAGTTATGGCTGGTGTTTCGGATGTTGACGTCCTTTTGGGAGGCATTCTATAAAAGAACATGTAGTAAGAATGACATCACAAGTTTAGAAAGGTAATACTTTAAAGAAAATGTGATGCTTAAAATGCTTAGAGAAATGCTTATTTTTGGATTTTAAGCACTTAGAAGTTATGGTATGATTCATGAAGAACGGAGATAATGTTGCAATGGTGGAAATGATGATGAAAGAGTGATAATATTCACGGAACAATAAGATACGAAACAGGATTGGCCTGATTAAATAACTTGCTTCTTAATGTACATAAGTCAGATTTGACAAGCGTTTTTATTTATACCACACGCCCATGGTAGGATAAAGCTATATATTTTCTAAGAGTTTGTTGATTCTGAGCCGGTATATGACATCCTAATAAGTATTCCTGATTGTTTTGGATGAAGACGCTTGGATTTTCTCAATGATTTGTTCAAGATCGGAAATTCTGTAATGAGTCATGTTACGACACATCCATGACTGGTGACAATGGGTAATTAACATGGGTCATGGGTCATGTGCATTGGGGTGGTAGTGGATTATAGCTAGTGTAATGGAACCCATGCATGACCGGTGATAATGACTAATTCATATGGGTCATGGGTCATGTGCATTAGGTTATCACTGGTCACATTCATTAATGGGTATTTGACATCATATGGGTCATGTGCATTGGGTTGTAGTTGCTTAGAGTGTCATGTTACGACACATCCATGACTGGTGACAATGGGTAATTAACATGGGTCATGGGTCATGTGCATTGGGTTGTAGTGGATTATAGCTTCATGTTACGACACATCCATGACTGGTGACAATGGGTAATTAACATGGGTCATGGGTCATGTGCATTGGGGTGGTAGTGGATTATAGCTAGTGTAATGGAACCCATGCATGACCGGTGATAATGACTAATTCATATGGGTCATGGGTCATGTGCATTAGGTCACATTCATTAATAGGTATTTGACATCATATGGGTCATATGCATTGGGTTGTAGTTGCTTAGAGTGTCATGTTACGACACATCCATGACTGGTGACAATGGGTAATTAACATGGGTCATGGGTCATGTGCATTGGGTTGTAGTGGATTATAGCTTCATGTTACGACACATCCATGACTGGTGACAATGGGTAATTAACATGGGTCATAGGTCATGTGCATTGGGTTGTAGTGGATTATAGCTTCATGTTACGACACATCCATGACTGGTGATAATGGGTAATTAACATGGGTCATGGGTCATGTGCATTGGGTTATAGTGGATTATAGCTAGTGTAATGGAACCCATGCATGATCGGTGATAATGACTAATTCATATGGGTCATGGGTCATGTGCATTAGGTTATCACTGGTCACATTCATTAATGGGTATTTGACATTATATGGGTCATATGCATTGGGTTGTAGTTGCTTAGAGTGTCATGTTGGCACACATCCATGACTGGTGACAATGGGTAATTAACATGGTCATGGGTCATGTGCATTGGGTTGTAGTTGCTTAGAGTGTCATGTTACGACACATCCATGACTGGTGACAATGGGTAATTAACATGGGTCATGGGTCATGTGCATTGGGTTGTAGTGGATTATAGCTTCATGTTACGACACATCCATGACTGGTGACAATGGGTAATTAACATGGTCATGGGTCATGTGCATTGGGTTGTAGTGGATTATAGCTTCATGTTACGACACATCCATGACTGGTGACAATGGGTAATTAACATGGGTCATGGGTCATGTGCATTGGGGTGGTAGTGGATTATAGCTAGTGTAATGGAACCCATGCATGACCGGTGATAATGACTAATTCATATGGGTCATGGGTCATGTGCATTAGGTCACATTCATTAATAGGTATTTGACATCATATGGGTCATATGCATTGGGTTGTAGTTGCTTAGAGTGTCATGTTACGACACATCCATAACTGATGACAATGGGTAATTAACATGGTCATGGGTCATGTGCATTGGGTTGTAGTGGATTATAGCTTCATGTTACAACACATGAATGACTGGTGACAATGGGTAATTAACATGGGTCATGGGTCATGTGCATTAGGTTGTAGTGGATTATAGCTTCATGTTACGAAATATCCATGACTGGTGCCAATGGGTAATTAACATAGGACATGGGTCATGTGCATTGGGGTGGTAGTGGATTTTAGCTAGTGTAATGGAACCCATGCAAGATCGGTGATAATGACTAATTCATATGGGTCATGGGTCATGTGCATTAGGTCATATTCATTAATAGGTATTTAACATCCTATGGGTCATATACATTGGGTTGTAGTTGCTTAGAGTGTCATGTTACGACACATCCATGACTAAGCTGACAATCTTATCTCAATCTTAACTGGGTATGTTGATATAGTAAAATGATAGTAAAATAGCCACGTAAACAACCTGAGTAGAATATGTCAAGTCTCTAGGAAGATTGTTACTTTAGAACTTGGGTTTCAAGAGTTATGTGTTTGATTGCAAGAGTTTACGATTTATTTGTATCACTGTTCGGGACATTCATAATTCAGAAGTCATTCAGTAAACGTTTGAGGAAGCTTAGGGCACTTTAAATCGTAAACCCAACAATCAGTCAGACCGTTTAATACCAAGATGAAACTTCCTTATTACTGAAGATCCTAGATTGTGATACGATATATCGGTTTAAGCGTTTTTAATAATAATCTGGAAATGTTAAGCACGAGAAGCGTTAATTAAAGTTATGTCAGATAATGTTTTGAGCATGATTTTATACTTTTTCAAAATGTTACATTTTAGACCCTAGGGTTTGGAAAGTTGCAAGTAGACCCCTAGGGTTTGCATTTTACGATCTTTGGTCCTTTTCAATTTGTAAGATATACCAAGTAAACCTTGGACTTTGAAAAGTGACATAATAGACCCCTATAGTTATAACTTTGATAAAATGACATATTTAGCCCCTTTAGTTATAAGTTTCAAAAAGTTACGATATATACCCCTTGCATGGATTATAATTACAAAACATGTCCAAATTGCCATGCAAGCTTATTTTAACATTTCATTAGACATTTATAAGTTATAATAAACTAAAATATGAAGTTTTAACATAACACAAGTTTAATTTAACGATTCGTTAAGCTAGGAAGTAAAACGGGTCAAATTAGGGTTTCAAAACGTAAACGCGTGGGTTTTAAGTTCAAATTCCTTCATTAATCAATAAAGTGGTTATTTTAACATTAGTTAAGCATGCTAGGATAGATTATAACAATATTTAATCATTATAACATTTAGTTTTAAGAAAAACGCGAAATTAGGGTTTCGGGTGTACGGTTTTGGATCAAAATGGAAAATGAGCATGAATTGAGTTATGAAACTTTAACAAGAGTATATTTAGGATCATATGAACATTATAAGGGTGTAGTAGCAGAATTAGAACATTCAAAACCTGGTGAGCTTTCAAGGAGCAAAAATGGTGGAAACGGGTCAGAATCGGGACTTTCGGCTTCGTACGGCTAGAGTAACGACTCCCGGGCTTCGTTTCTTGGTTTCTTTTGCTTCCTTTCTGTACTTGAGCCTTCTTAAGATCACTTAGGATCTATTAGAGCAAAGGATTGCTTCTATAATGGGTATGAGATAAGAGAGTGGGGGATGAAGAAAAATGAAGTGTTATGGCTCCTATTTATACTCAAATGAAGCATAGATGACTAAGGAAGCTTTGGTTCTGTTCTTGGACGTGTGGAGCAGCTAGGGGGTGACTAGGAGAGGCTATATGGTGATTTTTTAAGGCTAGAAACTAGATTGAAGGTGTGGATGGCCTAGATGGAAGCCACGGCTACAACAAGAAGAAACAAGAAGATTCATGAGACCATGTGCTCTTAATTTTGACCAAGGATTGGTCTAAGTAGGTGCATAAGCTGCTTGAAGGTTTCTAGAAGAGTTCTTGGGTGGTCATTTGTACATGGTAGCAATTTAGAGGGGTTAAAATGGTCATAGAAGCAAACCGGGTCTATTTTGGGTTTGACGGGTTCTTCAAAGGTTTTAACAAGGTACATTGTGTTATAAATGATTAAGGAATGATGAAATAGGTTATTAAGGTCTGGGATTAAAGTAATTAGCAAAGATTAGCAATTTGTTTGGGTTAAAACGGATTTAGGAATTGAAGAAATGGGAGTTCGGGTTCAACTGGGCTGTTTAGGGCTTTTCTTGTCTTTCTGGGCTTATATTTCGCTACTCTTGATTAGGAATGATGGAGAAATATAATTCCTAGGGTTATATAATAGTATTATAATGAGTTTGTTCTTTGTTTAAGTTATAAATGGTTGAAATTGAGGGGAAAACGGGTCAAGTTACAATTAGGAAGTTTTAGGGTTTTCTGGATTCATTAAGGTTTTCTAGGCTTTAATTTCTTGCACATTGCCAAGTTAATGATAGATAATTACTTGTAAACTCATTTTATGAGTTTATAATGGCCCTTGGTTGGTTATTTAGGATTAGAATGGTTTAAAATGAGTAAACGGGTTAAATGAACAATTAGCGTACATTTGGGTTCTAGGATATGTTTTATGTACAATGTTGAAGTAAAATGATGAGGTAATGATGAAAATAATGATTGAATAGGATTGTTTGATTTTAAAATAAGTTTTTACAACTCTTTTGGGTGTGTTGGTTTGGGTTTTATATTGGATAAAAGCCATGAACAGTCATGGTTTAGATACTAGCTCGGTTTTTAGGGTTTAGGGTTTTGAATTAGGTTTTGAGTGTAAAAGATGTTATGAAAGTTTATGAATTAGAACTATTTAGGGTTTACACCTTGTAAAAATGCGTGTAGTAACTCCCACTGCTTAAGTGGTGGTAAAGAAAATTAGAATGAAAAACGGAGAGTATAACCTGGCCTATTTTAGAGATCATGCTTAATGGACTTGTACAATTGAGCTTTTTGAGATTTGTACTTTGACTTGAAGCGTTTTATATTTCAAATAGATATCATATTACTTGTAACATATGCTTTAGTAAGCTTATGCATTCACTTTCAAGTGGTTAACCCTTCCATGAGAATTCTCAGCGTGTTTGGAGGTATATGAGTAAGGTTTAGAGCCCGTTTTGATATAACGTTGCGAATGGTACATTATAGGAATAATGTACTTTGTAATAAGGATATAATGATATTGACTTGACATATTGTGATGTTTTCTTGACATATATGAAGATAGGATGGCCATAGATAGGTTGCGCAAGCTCGTTTACTTTAGTTATACAAATTACCTTGCTTAATGAGATATTGACAATGCAAGTAATGTAATAAAGCGAAAAATTTCCCTGTATAATTGTGATAATAGTAAAATAGGTTGATGAAAATTCTTGAGTTGTTATAGTCTCCACCCCTTAAAGAAATCTCGTCCCGAGATTTAATAGTGGTATTGTTTAGAGATAGGCACTGGGTATGAATTCAGGTTAATCAAGGTTACAAGTTCACGTGTATGATGCATTTATAATTATGTTGCGCACCATAATTATAATTACCTCATTTCACACGTCTACTTATTTCCAAGATTACACCTCTTGATGACAGCCAATAGAATTTCTTCAGATTTTGATAGAACCTAGGTGGATGGAATACGTTGCGCCACTCAGATCGTAAGAAATCGTTATTCATTAACCTTTAAAAGTCAACATCAAATAAGAATGCTATCACAAGTCTTTGTCAAAATTTTCATACCTAGTGGTATTGAAATCATTTGACATTGCATAGATTCTTGTGTGTTTTCTTGTTATTACGTTGCAGAATATAACAGAGAATTTTAGTATACGAAGATCATGGAATGAGTGATGTTAAGGAATGATTATGAATTTGTAAGAGAGTTGCTAATCACGTGAGGTTCATATTTTTGAAATGAACAGATGATGAAGGTAATGAAGGTAATAATGATAATGATTAAGGGATTGTTTGTACAAACGGATTGAAAGAAACTTGTTTGTACGTATGTTATATACTTAAGCCTACTTATTTATAATTAGTCACTTACAAAAAGAAGTGTCCAACTCCTTGTAACTGAGAAGTTATAAATTCATAGTTCAGGGATTTATAATTTCCTTATTCAAATGAAGAAGCATTCTAATTCATTTCAATAAGATGATCATAAATCGTCTTACCTAAGCATAAAAACATGATATGGTAATGTGTAGAAAATGATATGATCATGAATGGTTAGATAATATTGAGATGTTGATTGTACTAACGCCCATATAATCGAGGATGAAAATTTATGTTGCAAAGGTATGAGGAGAGTATTTAGAGTTTGAGTATGATAGAATCGATAATGTCGAGTTTTAATACCACCAGATAACAAGATGTAACAGAATTATCTCTATTTATTATTTCATAGATAACTTTACATACGAACTTTACATATGAAAAAGAGTTGATACTTATATTACATGTCTCGAGATTTAGTTGAGAGATAGAGTAATGTTGGAAAATAGATGTTCTTAGCTCCTATAGTTTCTAATCTAATGGCCTACTTTGTGGCAAATCTGACACCTAACAGTGCACGGTCCTGTGTGATGCAGAGTACACTTCCTACAAAGGGGATAAGGTCCATTATATCCACGGTTTCCATTAGCCTTAAAGATTTCCTGCCTTCCATTTTGCTGCTGATGGTGATAATTGTTGCGGTTGTTATTGTTACGGTTATTTGGGTAGTTATTTTTGTTAATGTGATTGTTGGAGTGGTTATTGTTGTTGCAATCATTGGGGTAGTTGTCTTTGTCACGATTATTAGAATAGTTGTTGTTATTGGTGGTGTTCCTTCTATCATCAAACTTTCGTTTATGATCATTGGTTTCTTGCACAGAATTACGCTTTATTATTTGGTCCATTAGCCTGTGAGCTATGTTGGTGGCTTCTTCCAGAGTCTGAGGTTTTGAAGCAGTAACGTTTCCTTCAATACTTTGCGGCAGTCCCCCGATGAAAGCTTCCATAAGTTTCTCAGAATTTGGCACCATGTTTGGACATAAGAATGCTAATTCTTGGAATCTTCTAATATAAGTCTTGAGATCACTTCCATTTACAGTTAGACCATAAAATTCATCTTCCATTTTCTTGATCTCAGTTCGAGGACAGTACTTGTTCGTCAGAAGCCTTTTTAACTCAGTCCAGGTGATTTGATTAGCTTGCTCTATTCCCATAGGCTGGGCATGTGCATTCCACCAGGACAAGGCATCATCAGTTAAAGTACCAGTAGCAAATGTTACTTTATTTTCCTCAGCACATCTGCTTCGTGAGAATACTGATTCAGTTCGTTCAAACCAGCGAATAAGGCCTACTGCTCCTTCCGTACCATTAAAGTAGAAAGGTTGACAGCTGATAAACTCTTTGTAGTTTCCCGTTTTTACTGTAGGAGTTCCAGTAAGATTGTTGGGATTACTAGCACTTGCTATGGCAGCAGTCTGTGCTTCCATGGCTGTAGTAAGATCAACAATCAGTTGCCGGATGGCATCTAAAGTTATGGCTGGTGTTTCGGATGTTGACGTCCTTTTGGGAGGCATTCTATAAAAGAACATGTAGTAAGAATGACATCACAAGTTTAGAAAGGTAATACTTTAAAGAAAATGTGATGCTTAAAATGCTTAGAGAAATGCTTATTTTTGGATTTTAAGCACTTAGAAGTTATGGTATGATTCATGAAGACGGAGATAATGATGCAATTGGTGGAAATGATGATGAAAGAGAGATAAGTTGGAAAACAATAAGTTCGAACGGAATTCTTTATAAATAACTTGCCTTCTTACTGTACATAGTCAAGATTTGACAAGCGTTTTATTTATACCACACATCCATGGCCCTTGATAAAGCTATAACTATTCTAAGAGTTTGTTGATTCTGAGCCGGTAGATGACATCCTAAAGATCTTCCTGATTTAGTTTGGTGACGAGCTTGGATTTTCTCCAATGTTTGTTCAAGATCGAAATTTGTAATGAGCAAAGGCAATCTTATCCTTTGCCCTAAACCGTTTTTTGAACTTTGATATCTGAGTCACGATTTCCTTGAGTTCAGTCTTTAGTTCGTTACCATTAATACGTCTTTCTTCCATTTTCTCAATGCGGTGAAAAGAGAGTTCTTCTAAGTAATTCAAAATATCATCGATTTGTTCCTCATGATGCTTCAGATACATCTTAATTGAACATTTTCCTATTTCAAATATTCGAGGAGGGGTAGGTGTAGAAGATGGTGATACCAAATTTGATTCCGAGATGAATTAGATAACGTAGTTGAGGAAGAAGATGGAGAATGGATTTGCTTCTTAGGTGGTAATAGTTCTTCAGGAACAAAGAAATATCGGGGATCAAATAGTAGTGATGGTGGTAATACTGGAGATGGAGTCAAAATAACTGGTGGAGTAATAGGATCTGGTGATGAAATAGGTAATTCTTTAGCATAAAATGCTTGTACGTTCTTCAAATAAGGATTATTATAGAAAGATGAGAATACTGCTCTTTTGTTTTTAGTGGGATTTATTAATACTTTTAGCGTTTTCCAAAGAGTTAAAATAACTGCTTCCTGCTAAAGCTGGGAAATAATTCAGAATGTTCGTAGAGGAAAAAGTATCCTCAATATCGGAAGTAGAGCGATTGGGAGAAGACATCGTTCTGTTAACAACCTAGTTTATAAATAACATAAGTTATTTATGTAATAGTATAATAGATATATATATATTTACATACTTGTTCCGGAATGTAGTGGCACGAAGGACTTTGATGGCTAAAAAAGAAATGTGGTTATAGTTAAGGTTTTGACCTTGTTCTCTATAACCATGGCGCTGATACCAATCTGTAACACCCCCATTTTTACAATCATGCAGCGGGAAGCTAATCTGGGGTAGTGCTTCATGGATACAATAATACATAATCTATAGAAATTGACCTCAACAAGATGACGTTATTCAAAAGATATGATTTTCATTCATTTCAAATCAGAGTTTTTACAATGTGTAGGTACAAAAAATCTAAATTTATCAAGTTTGAATGATAACAGATTCGCATATTCGAGTCCATGCCACGTCCGTGCCGCAACTTGCTTAATTACTGAGATATACATGCTAAAAGGGCTCAACATATAGGTGTGTGTGAAATTCATAGGAGTTGTGATGTAATAATTGTTTTCTGGTTATTATATGGAAATATTGGCATTACTGGGATAATTATCATGGAGAACATTTAATATCATGGAGAACAGTATTATTATGGGAAAACAGTTGAACATTATCATATGGTTGAATGCAAGTCACTATAATGGTAATAATTGCAACGAATACAATTATCATGGAAAATCAGGGTAACATTATTATTGCACCTAAGCTCATGACATCAATACATTAATAGGGAAATCACTATAGTGATATTGGTTAGGGACATATGTCCTCGTGGAAAAGATAACTTGCCAAGGTTACCTATTAGGATAAATATAATGCGTTTGGCTACCCCAAGCATGGGTATACAAACGGGAGCCGTCACCCCCAATAGATCTATTCACAATATTCGCGTTCACTCGCAATGCAAGTAATTAATGATTCATGATATGGAAATAATGGCACTGGAAGCTACTTAGGCAATAATATATCTGGATAGCATACAGTTGGAAAAACACTTGCATTCATGGTTTATAGCAGGTATTACAGGTTTATAAAGTATTGATATGTGAGGTTATGAACTCATTAAGTCTTTGAAAAGTAATCACATTGTTATAAGATAAATGAGTATGTAAAAGAGTTTGTAACAAGCATGTATCCCCCTCGCGGGTTTATAAAACATTCAAAAGATTGAAAAGCGAGGCTATGAACTCACCTGGTAGGTAGATGTAATAAATATTCTGAAATGAAAGCTGACGACCTTATCACAATCTTAACCGGGGAATGTTGATATAGTAAAATGATAGTAAATAGCCACGTCACACAACCTGAGTAGAAATTTTATCCAAGTCTTAGGAAGATTGTACTTTAGAACTTTGGTTTAAGAGTTATGAGTTTGATTGAAGAGTTTAGAATTATTGTATCACCGTTCGGGCCATCATAATTCAGAAGTCATTCAGTAAACGTTTGAGGAGCTAGGGCACTTTAAATCGTAAACCCAACAACTCAGTCAGAACGTAATACCAAGATGAAACCTCTTAATATGAAGCTCCCTAGTATTGTGATACGATATAATCGGTTTTAAGCGTTTTAATCAATATCTGGAAATGTTAAGCACGAGAAGCGTTAATTAAAGTTATGTCAAATAATGTTTTGAGCATGATTTTATACTTTTTCAAAATGTTACATTTTAGACCCTGGGGTTTGGAAAATTGCAAGTAGACCCCTAGGGTTTGCATTTTTACGACTTTGGTCCTTCAACTTTTATTGATATACCAAGTAAACCTTGGACTTTGAAAAGTGACATAATAGACCCCTATAGTTATAACTTTGATAAAATGACACTTTTAGTCCTTTTAGTTATAAGTTTCTAAAATTTACGATATATACCCCTTGCATGGATTATAATTACAAAACATGTCCAAATTGCCATGCAAGCTTATTTTAACATTTCAATAGACATTTATAAGTTATAATAAACTAAAATATGAAGTTTTAACATAACACAAGTTTAATTTAACGATTCGTTAAGTAAAAAGGTAAAATGGGTCAAATTAGGGTTTCAAAACGAAAACGCGCGGGTTTTAAGATCAAATTCTCTTATAACTTATCAAAGTACTTATTTTAACATTATAATAGCTTATTAGGATTGATTATAACAAAAGTTTACAAGTTTAACCCATAGTTTAAGTAAAAACATGAAATTAGGGTTTCGGGTGTACGGTTTTGGATCAAAAAGGCATAACACTTAGGTTTTTGAGATCAAAGCTTTATATTATGATTTTAGCAAGATCATATGAACATTATGACGTTACATGAGCAGAATATAAGCTTAGAGAACCTGGTTTGAGCTTATAGCTTGGAAACGGGTCAGAATCGGGACTTCGTACTTTGTACGGCTAGAGTAACGACTCCCGGGCTTCGTTTCTTGGTTTCTTTTGCTTTCTTTCTGTACTTGAGACTTATTAAGATCTATTAGAATTCATATTGAGCAAGGATTTGCTACTATGAAGGGTTATAGAGGAGGAAGTGGGATGAAGAAAAATGAAGACATAAGAGTCCTATTTAATAAACCCATTTTGAAAGTATATTATTACCAAGCTTCATGATCGATTAGGACAACATAGGAAGGTCCTATAAGGTGATGAGGAAGGGTCTATAGGATTGTGTTGTAAAGCTATAGAAATAGCTTGGATGTGTTGTTTACTTCTTCTTTGTTCGTGGCTAAAGCACTAGAAAAACAAGGATTTTTATGATTTTTAAAACAATTATAAATGAAAGATAATTTGAAGAGAGGAGCTTGAAAGTAAGCTAGGCGTAAGAGCTTGTCATTGAGGTGCTGTTTCAAGAAAAATTAGTTTAAAATGGTTAATTTTTGCAAGGGTTTTGTTTTGGGTTCACTAGGGCTTATGTTAGGGTTGGGTTGAGTTTTCTAGCTTGTAATTTGTATACATTTGATTAGAATATAGGGTTACTGATCCTAGGACTTAATATTAAGGATTTTAATAACAAGATTTGATAGGTGGTTTAGTTAAAATGGGAGAAAATGAAAAACGGGTCAAAGTCACATTTAAGGGCACAATGAAGGTTTTTCTGGATTCTTAAGTTTCTAGGCTTTGAATTTCTTGCACATTTGCCCCAAATTTTCAATGTTAGAAAATGATTTTTCAACTCATTTTTATGAGTTTACAAAGGCCCTTGGTTGGTTATGTGGGATTAAATGGTTTAAAACGATACGGTTAAAATGAACTAATTAGTACATTTAGGGAGTTTCTAGGATATGTTTTTATGTACAAGTAAGTAAAAGATGAAGTAATGATGAAATAATGATTCAATAGGATTGATCTAATATTGTAAAATAAGCTTTAAACAACTTATATTTCTGCTACACATCAACACACGTTGGTTTTGGTTTACAATGGGATAAAGAGCCAAGAAACGGGTCATGGGTTTAGAAACTAGCTCGATTTTAGGGTTTAGGGTTTTAATTTAGGGTTTTGAGTGTAAAAATAGATATGAAAGCTTATGAATGGGAAAATTAGGGTTTAATATTATAAATAAGTATAGTAGCTTGCTCACAAGTGATATGAAGAATGAAGAATGAAAATGAAGTTAAAATGGGCTATTTTTAGGGAAGTGAGCTTAATGACTTACATTGAGGCTTTTAAAGGACTTTGTACTTTTGAGTTAAAAAGAGAAAATATTTTCAAATGAGATGTTAATTATTACTTGTAACTTTTTATATGCTTTAGTAGCTTGTGCTTCACATTAGGTTTAAGCCTTTCATGAGTTTAGGGTTTAGGGTATCCGATAAAGGTTTTAAAGCCCGTTTTGATATGAGTTGCAATGGTACCTTTTAGGAATAATGTTACCTGTAATAATGATATGAATGATATTGACTGTGAACCTGTTATGATTTTTTCTTGACATATATGAAGATAGATTGCATATGTAGGTTTTGTTTTTTATCCGATTCCGTTAACTTGAGTTTTATGCAGGTTAGATTATATATTGAGTTATGCAAGTAATTAATGTAATAAAGCGAACAATTCCCTAAAAAAGGTGAGTTCAAATATAACTGTTAGAATTGTACATCATCTAACTTAAATAGATGATATTTGATATCATTTATGAAAATTGCGGTTGTATATAGTCTCACACCCTTACAGAAATCTTCCCGAGATTAATTGAACTTTAAAGTGATGATTAAAAAATAGATGACGATAATTTGGCATGATAATTACGTATTCACTTTCCCATGTAAATTATGGTCCTCTTTTAGAGTTCCATCGTACTTTGATTATAGGAATACGACTTCGCTTGAGTTGCTTGATTTCATGGTCCATAACTTCTACTAGTTCTTCTACAAAGTTGAGCTTGTCGTCGGAGATTGAAGTCTTTTCTTTGGAATAACGAGAGATTCGTCAGATAAGCACTTCTTGAGATTTGAAACGTGGAAAGTATTGTGGATACTACTAAGCTTTTCAGGAAGCTCTAGTCTGTATGCCCACTGGGCCAATTCGTTCAAGAATTTTGAATGGACCAAAGTTCGTGGATTATCATTCACATGTTTTTCCGAATCGAAAGATACCCTGCGAGGTGATACTTTCAACATAACACGATCGTCAACTTGAAATTCTAAAGGCTTTTGCCTTACATTGGCGTAACTTCTTTGTTGATCTCTTGCAGCTTGCAAGTGTTGACGAATTTGTACGATCTTTTCAGTGGTTTCTTGGATTATTTCTGGTCCCGTAAGTTGAGAATCTCCAACTTCGGCCCATCAAACAGGTGATCTACACTTTTGTCCATAAAGTGCTTCAAATGGTGCATGCTTTGTACTGTATATAACGTTGTTGTATAAAATTCTACCAAAGGTAAATGTTTATCCATCCTTTCTCCGAAATCTATGACACAAGCTCGTAGCATGTCTTCGAGAGTTTAGATGGATCTTTCACTTGTGTCAATCGGTTTCAAGGGTGATATGCTTACCATGTCTAATTTAGTACCTAAATCATTTTGCTATGACTGGCCAGAAACTGGATGTAAATGACTATCACGATCTAGAGATGATAGAATTGGTATGTCCATGTCGAGAGACTATTTCTTTGATGTAAACTCTCTAAGAGGTTTTCCCATACTATCAGATACTCAAAGGGAATGAAATGCCTGATTTGGTAAGGAGAGAAATTTTTTTCCCCCGATAAGCCCCAAAAAGGGTGTCATGTCAATTTGAGGTTTTAAGTACTTTGAAACAAAATTCCTTTGTTATTCTTTCCTATTTCCCACATAGTGAATTATCTAGTTTACCAATAATCCGAATGGCTTTTGACATGCAGTTTTAACCTAGAACATGTCACACATTTGCTAACATATTTCTGCGATGATTGCCTTCATGTTAGGCCACCAATAGAGTTTCTTTATATCATGGGTACGCTCTTATCAGAACCTGGTGAATAGAAAATAATTTGATTTATGAGACTTCGTTGATGAATTAAGTCTCTTAACCGCCAAAAAGTGGTAACCAGCTTCGATTTAATACAACGAGTTCCAATCAGGGACAATTTCAAATGATTTGTCACATTTCCGCGTAGGTTCTCATTTTTGACATTTTTTTCTTCCTTTGAGGCTTCATTTTTGGGCTTCGAGAATTTGAGATGGAAATTTGGATAACATAAGATTAATGCTCAAAACCGGAGGGGTTATGATTCTTTTCTCTTTGACTTAAGGATCTGCTACAAACATTTGCCTTTCGGGATGATAACAAAATTTCACAATCATAAATCTGTCGAGTATTCTCTAACCATCGGAGTTGCCTCATATTCAATTCTTTTTGAGACGTAAGAATATTTTGAAGGCTTTTGTGATAGAGCTGAAAACTGTACACTTTGTACATATAGATAAGTCGTCCAAATTAAGACAGCAAATATTAACTGCTCCTAATTCGATGATCGGGAGTAGTATAGTTTTTCATGAGGTTTTTAGTTTAGTCGCGATGCATAAGCAATGACTTTTTCTCGTTGCATTAGTACAGCTCCTAACCCTTGAAGAGATGCATAACAGTAAATGACAAAATTATCGTTTCCTTCTGGTAATGCTAAGATTGGTGCTTCACAGAGTTTTTTTTTAAGAGTTGAAAAAGAAAAGCTGATTTCTTGTTCTTTCTTCTTTTATTCCTGTTCTTATGAGCTTTTTCTTTCTTTCTCTTATTCATGATATTCTTTATACCTTAATGTTCTTATAATATTTCACTTCTTTCCTTCTTGCTTTCTTTTCTATCTTACTTTCTTTCTCTCTGCTCTTGAGTTTTTTAAGTTCACTACGCTCAGAGTCCAGATATAACTCTTGTTTTTTCTGGGTTAATTTAGTCAAAGGCTTTGCAATTTTTGAAAAACCTTCGATAAATCTTCGATATATAGCCCAGTCCTAAGAATTAAATGCACTTTTGTGGGAGTAGTGTAGACATCACAATTCTTAAAAGCGTCGATTTTGGCAGGGTCAACATTAATCCTTGATTATCGATGAGATGACCAAGAAATTGCACGATATGTATCCAGAAATCACATTTAGAGAACTTGGCATACAATTTCTCTTTTCGGAGTAATTCTAAGATTATTCTGAGATGACTTGCATGTTCTTCTTTGTTGCGAGAATAGATAAGAATATCATCGATGAACACAATTACAAACTTATCCAGATAAGGTTTACAAACACGATTCATGAGATCCATGAATACAGCAGGTGCATTTGTTAAACCAAATGGCATGACTTGAAATTCATAGTGTCCGTATCTCGTTCTGAAAGCAGTCTTAGGAATATCTTCTTCCCTTACTCTCAGTTGATGATAACCTGATCTTAAGTCATTTTTTGAGTAAATACTTGAACCTTGAAGTAGATTAGAATAAGTCATTGAACCTGGGCAATGGGTAACATTCTTTATAGTCTAAGTTTATTCAACTCTCTGTAATCGATAACACATTCTAAAGATCCGCTTTCTTTAAAATAAGACAGGAGCTCACAAAGGCGATGTACTTGGTCGAATAAACCAACGATCGGTTTAGTTCTTGAAGTTGATTAGACAACCTGCATTTCTAAAGAGCTACATCTATAAGGTGATTCGAGCTATAGGTGCTGCTCCCGGGATTAAGTCCGATTTTGGAATTCTACTTTGGCGAATAGGAGGGATACCAGGTAATTTTCAGGAAAGACATCTGGAAATTCTTTGACCACGGGAATGTCTTTGAGTCTTTTATCGTCTGCTTTCTTCTCCAAAACTTGGATCATAAAAACTGACAACCTCAGATATTACTTTTTGGTTTTTATACAGGACATGAATTTAAGTCGATTTTTACACTTCGATCACCTCGAATGATTAGAGTTTCAACATCGATAGGAATGTGAACAACTTTCTCGTCACAGAGAATTTTAGCATGATATTTGGATAACCAGTCCATACCAATGACTACGTCAAAACTACCAAGTTTAATTGGCATGAGATCGATTTCAAAAGGTTGATTTAGCAAAGTTAAAGGTGCAGCCTTTAGTAACAGTATTTGTGCTTACTAAGTTTCCGTCAGCCATTTCGATATTATAAAAGGTATCTACTGAATAGACGGAATATATAGCATACGAGGCAGCGTAAGGATATAAAACTTTCTATCAAGCTCCGAAATCAATAATAGCTTTACATAAATGCTGATTTAGAGCAACATACCGTAACGCGTTTGGTTCCTTGTTAGGCATTCTTATCTATCAGCATGTAGGCTTCCTAGCATTAATGTTGGTTTCCTTATTCGGACACAGATTTGTGTAGTGTCCTTCTCACCACAGAACGGCAAACCACTGTCACTAGTAGTTGATTACTCCGGTGGCTGGCTTCTTGTTTCGGCAGTTCTTGCTTAGATGGCCCATTCTATTGCAATTATTACACCTACCAGTATAGGGTCCGGTGTGATGGTAATTGCACCTTTTACACAGAGGGAGATCTTCGACATACCTACCGTTTTCTGATGAAGTAACAGCATAGGCTCTACCAGCTTCTTGCCCTTGTTCTGTTGTCGATGATTATTGTAACGATTATTTGTGTTGCGGTAGTTTGTTGTTGCGGGAGCTGTTGTGGAAAGTTCTTCTGTCATCAACTTCTTTGTTTGTCACTCGATACTTGCATTGGACAGGCTTAGTTACTATGATACCATTAGCACTTTGGGCTATGTTGATGGCGCTTCCTCCAAGTTTAAGGTTTAGAGCAGTAACATTCCTTCAATGCTTCGAGGTAGTCCTCCGATATAAAGCTTCCAAGAGTTTTATCGTGTGTTGGCACAATGTTTGGTGGACATAGAACCGTTAATTCTTGGAATCTTCTAACATAAGGTTTAAGATCATTTCCCTTTACAATCAGATTGTAAAGTTCTTCTTCCATCTTCCTGATCTCAGTCCAAGGATAATACTTGTTTGTCAGAAGCCTTTTTAACTCAGTCCAGGTGATTTGATTGGCTTGCTCTATTCCCATAGGCTGGGCATATGCATTCCACCAGGACAAGGCATCGTTAGTTAAAGCACAAGTATCAAAAGTTACTTTGTTTTCTTTGGCACATCTGCTATGAGAGAATATTGATTTGGTTCGTTCAAACCAGCAAGTAAGACCTACTGCTCTTTCCGTACCATTAAAGTAGAAAGGTTGAAAGCTAATGAATTCTTTGTAGTTTCCCGTTTTCACTACAGGAGTTCCAGTAGGACCGGTGTTCCTGTTGGATAGTACACTTGCCATTGACGCGGCTGAGCTTCAAAGCTGAGGTGACACTATCAAGCAACTAACTTTCTCTAATGGTATCTCTTGATCATAGGGCCGGTGCTCAAATCCTTGGTTGATGCTCTTTTTGGAGGCATTCTATCACAAAAGATAACAACTTAAAAAGAATGAATCACAAGTATAAGCGCTTGTTCTTCTTTAAAATGATTAAAGAGAAATACTATTCTTTAAAATGCTTAAAGAATAATGCTTTAATTTAAGCTTATTAACAATGGGATCATCTAAAGTTATACTGATGAAGTACGATGGATACATGAATGATATGAATGATAAATGAAATAAAGTGTGTAAAAACAAACAAAGGTTGGTAATAGGGATTTGCCTTTTTTTTAAGAACAACTCCTTAGTACTATACAAGTCAAGATTTGACAATGTTTTTTATTTATAACCACACATCCCGTGCTAGGTTAAGAAGCTAAAAACTGAAATTTTCAAACTAGAAAACTGATGATCATAAATCCATGCGTTTTCTAAGTTTCGATATAGAGTTCAGTGAGTTTTTCTATTCTTCTTGGTGACGATTTCCATATCATTGATGACTTCTGCCAATTCAGCGATTCTGTAGCGAGCTAAGGAGATCTTATGGTTGGATCCTATTTGCTTTCTCTGGAGTTTAGTGATCTAAGTATAAGCTTGCTAGAGTTCTGCTGCTAAGGCTTCAAAATCACGTTGGATGATTATTGTTCCTTTACCGAGGCCTTGGATGCTGTTTTCAATCTGTTCAAAACCTTCAGGAGGAATTTCTTCTAGATAACATTGGATACCCTGAATTTGCTCTTCATGATGTTTGATAGCTGATTTCCAGGAAGTTTCACCAATCTCAAGAGCTTGAGGTTGGGATGGGGTAGATGGAAATAACTGCATTGGTGAAAGGAGTCCTTCGGTAGAAAGAATTCTGAGTTTTTAAGGAGGTATATATTTTGATGTTGTTTTATTATAGAAAGCATTCTATAACTTCTTGGTATGGATCGTCAGAGATAGAGTTTGATAAAGTTAGGGGACAATTCCCCAAAATGGATTGAAGCGACGTAGTAGGTTTTTCCTGGAGAGGCCAGGACATAATCCGGAGAAATTAGAGGAAGATGGTTTGGGAAATTGGAAGAAAAGGCATCCTCCAAATTAGAAATAGGACGATCGAGGGAAGACATCGTTCTATTAATAACCCAGTGATAAATAATATAACTTATTTATCTAGTAATATAATAGTTATGTACCTTTAACATCCCCTTCCGGGAGAATAGCGCAAAACGGAGGACTTTCTTTGATGAAAAGAAAAAATATTTATAGTTAAGTTTCAACCTTATTCTCTATAACGTAGGCTCTAGATACCGAAATCTTTAACACCCAGCCATTTTTACAAATATAGCAGCGGAAGCTAATCTGGGATATTACTTCAAGGGTACAACAGTGATAATCATAGAAAACGATTCAAAAAGAGTCGTTTTTTGAAGTAAGTTATCATCATTATTTCTTCAGAGGTTTACAAATGAGAGGTCCCAAAATCTATACAATAAAGTTTGAATGATAATGTTGTTTTTTTTCCATCGTCATGTCCTCGCCACTACAAAAATGCCGTGCCATAGTTTACCTGAGATAAAAACATGCAAAAAGTCAACATAAAGGTTGAGTAAATCCATATGTTTAAGTAATATAATTTAATTTAAATGCAAATGCTATATCGAGTTACGTTGGATATATACCCGTATTTGAAAACATATTTATTATTGCATTAGCTCATGAATTCGATGCCTTAGGTATAAATGATAATATTTCCTCTAGCGATGCACCCTTAGCCAAAATACCCGCGTGATTCTAATGAGTCATTTGGTTATCATTACTGATACGCCAACCGGAGAGTCTCAAACCCAAATATATATATTCACAACATACCGCGCTTACTATACAGGAGAGTAATTAATGGTTCATGATTATGGGGACTTAAAGGCAAAGCAATGTTACTTAGGCAATAGTAAAATTGAAATAGCATGTAGAAATAATGCATCATGTTTAACAGCACGTATCCGCCCTCACGTGGTTTATAAAAATAATATTAAAAGCGAGGCTATGAACCTCACCTGAACATATACGGGAAAATTGATAGCTAATGAATAGGGAATGAAAGTAACGGCTTCAACACGGCAGATACACAGACAACACTGGGTTAATATATGGCAAGTCTTAGTTTTATTGTATATACAAGTTTTATTGATATCGATGTTGGTTTGGATATAAAATTAACATAACATGCGTTCAGGCCATCAAAGTTTAGAAGTCATTCAAGTAAACTTTGTGGATTAGGGCACTTTAAACTCATAAACCCACCAACTTCAGACAAACTATACCAAGATGAAACTTCTTAATACGAAGCTCCCTAGTATTGTGGTATGATATGGATCCGGGACATGATTTTTGAAAGCACATCGATGATGAATGATATAAGGATTAGAAACAAAGCAAAAGTTGTTTTTTTTTTTTTTTTGATTTTTTTTTTAAGTATTTTATACAATATCTGAGATTTAAGCACAAGAAGCATTAATTAAAGTTATGTCTCGTAATGTTTGAATATGATATTAAACACTTTTCCAAAATGTTACATTTTTAGACCCCTGAGGTTTGGAAAACTGCAAATATAGACCCCTAGGGATTTGCATTTTAAGACTTTGGTCCTTCATTTTTATTAATCTACCACGTAAACCTTGTACCATTAAAACTGACATAATAACCCCTATAGTAATAACTTTTATAAAAATACAACTTTTAGTCCTTTTGTTATAAGTTTCTGAAATTATGCGATATTTCCCCTTGCATGGATTATAATTACAAAACATGTCCAAAATGCCATGCAATCTTAAATTAACATTTCATTAAGTCCATGATAAGTTTATACTAAACTAAAATATGAAGATTTAAACAACATAAGTTTACATTCTTAATGAAACGTTAAGTTTAAAAGGTAAAACGGTCCAAATGAGGGTTTCAAATGAAAACAGCAAAAGATTTAAGGTAAAATTTCTTTCATGACTATCAAATCACTTATTTTTAACAATAAATAAGTCTATTGGGATAGATTATAACAATATTGATACAAATGTTTAGCTCATAGTTTAAAGTAAAAACATGAAATTAGGTTTCGGGTGTACGGTTTTGGTTCAAAAAGGCCATAACACTTAGGTTTTTTTTTGTTTCAAAGCTTTCATATTATGAATTTTAGGCGAGAACATATGAACATATATATGATGTTTACATGACAGAATATAAAGCTTAGAGAACCACCTGGTTTGAAGCTTAAAGCTTGGAACAGGTCAGAATCAGGACTTCCTTCCGTACTACGGCAAGAGTAACGACTCTCAGGCTTCGTTTTTTTTGGTTTCTTTGCTTCCTTTCCATACTTGAAACTTCTTACGATCTATTAGAATTCATATTGAGCAGGAGTTGCTACGTATGAAGGGTTATAGAGGAGGAAGTGGGGATGAAGAAAATAAAGACATAAGAGTTCCTATTTATACCCATTTGAAAAGTATAAATGAGTAAGCAACTTCATGATCTAATTAGGACACATTATAGGAGGTCTATAGTGATAGGAGGTCCTATAGTCTGTGTTGGTTAAGCTAGAAACTAGCTTGGATGTGTTGTTTTCTTCTTTCTTTGCCGCGGCTAAGCACTAGAAGAAACAAGGAGTTTTTGTGATTTTTAAACAATATAAATGAAAGAAATTTGAAAGACTGTACTTGTAAGCAGCTAGCGAGGTAAGGTTAATGTCATTTGAGGTTCTTGTTGCAAGAAAAATAGTTTAAAATGGGTTATATTGCAAGGGTTTTGGTTTCCGGGTTCACGAGGGGCTTATTTAGGGTTCGGGTTGATTTTTTTCTAGCTTGTAAATCCTTGTATAACATTTGATAGGAAGATAGGTTACTGATACTAGGACTTTATATTAAGGAATTAAATCAATATTTGATAGGTGGTTGAGTATTATAATGGGTCAGAAAATGAGAAAAACGAGTTCAAAGTTACAATTAGGGCACAATTAGGGTTTTCTGGAATTCGTTAAGGTTTTCTAGCTTTGATACTTGTACATTGCCAAGTTAATGATAGAATAATTGATTTTTGAAATTTCTTTTATGAGTTTACAAAAAGGCCCCTTGTTAAAGTTATTTGGGATTAGAATGGTTTTAAAACGAGTAAACAGGGTTAAAAGAAACCAATTAGTACATTTAGGGTTTTAGGATATTTTTACTACAAATGAAGTAAAATGATGAATTAATGATGAAATAATGAATTGAAATAGGATTGATATGATTGTAAAATAAGCTTTTCCAAACTTATTTGAGTGTTGGTTGGTTACAATGGATAAAACCAAGATAAACACAATGTCATGTATCAAGAAACCTAGCTCGATTTTTAGGGTTTTAGGGTTTGAATTAGGGTGTTTTGAGTGTACAAAGATGTATAAAGTTTATGAATGGGATAATTAGGTTTACAATATTATAAAATGAGTATAGTTGCATGCTCACAAGTGATAGTGAAGAATGAATAATGTAAATGAAGTAAAAATTCTATTTTAGGGATTAGAGCTTAAAGACTATACATTGAGCCTTTTAAGGACTTGTACTTGATTTAAAGAGAGTTTATATTTCCAAATGGAGATGTTATATTACTTGTACATATGCTTTAATAGCTGTGCATTCACTTTAGTGTTAACCTTTTCAAATGAGGTTAAGGGTTTTAGGGCATCCGATAATGGTTTTTAAAGCCGTTTTGATATATGTTGCAAAATGGTACCTTTTTAGAATAACGCTACCTGTAAGAATTGGTATTTAATGAAATTGACTTGAACATGTTATGAATTTGCTTGACATATATGGAAGAATAGGATTGCCATAATGTAGTTTATCTGAGTCCTTAACTGAGAAATGCAGTTATATGTGCATATTGAGTTATTGGCAAAGTAATGTAATGTAAATAAAGCGAAAAATTCCTACAAACGGTGAGTTTATATAAAACTGATAGATTGTACATCATCTAAACTTAATAGATGGATATTTACATTTATGAAAATTAAACGGGATTTTATATTTCTCCTTGCATGAGCACTCGTTCACAAAGAACTTCTTCTTCTACATCTTTCACTGGATTTATAAGTTCACCATCCTTGTTGCCAAGTCTTCTATCCTACAGCTTATTTTCACCTGATAAGAATCTTAGACATTCTCATTTGACACAACTTAGCCCTAATGATGTCCCAATCCTCCTCATGTAATACTTAAAGCTGATTCTAGCACTCAGCTTGATCTTTTCTTTTTGTTGCATTAGTCATAATTACTGCTCCTCTTGCATTCTTTGATCCAACGAAAAGATCTAAATTATTGCACTGCATGCTTCTGCTTTCTATGTTTACTTGTAATCTCATGCATCCTCTTGTTCCTCAATCCAGCACTTTCATCATCTACTGTTTGTAAGAGTTTTCTTTTGAGGGGGAACATCTTCTTCAACATAGGAGCTTTGCCTTCTCTTGTTCCATACAGATTCTTTCTACATCTTCAAAAACAATTGAATTTTTCCTTAAAGTCTCACTCTATCGCACAATGGTAGCTTGCAACATGTAACACTCATCATCTCAAGAAGTGTTGGTTGTTGTTGTTGGAGTGTTTTGGTTCAGCATAACTAACATATACACCAGCAATTAACTACTTCTTCAAAACAATAACCACTTGCTTTGCATCTCCTTCAACATTTGTTGATAACTTCATCCATAAACAACATCAACCCAGCATCAAGGTCATCTTTCTTTAGATATTAACCCTTGCGTTGATATTCCTCCTATGTTAGATGCCATCCTCCTTACCAAACTTTCTTTTTTGGAAGTACAATCTGAAGAGTTTTTAAAAACCCTTGAGTTCTTGATCTTTTCCAACTTCTTGACTCTCTTATTTCAAGAATACAATCTCACTTTTGCTTGAGCAGTTCATTGCCTTCTCCAGAACAGAAAACCCTGTTTGACAGTTTTCGCCTTTCTCCTATGTTTTTGGTCTTTTGTGGTTGTAATGATGATGGAATAATCAGATTAACTGTTTCTTCATGAAACGGATTGAGCAGGAGGTGTTGTTATACGGTTCAGAGGGTGTCCTGAACCATCACCCACTTCTGCATGAATTGCCAACTCGATTTTGAAACAAAGGTTGTTATTTGCTTGAAATATTTTTGTCTTCCTTTTCAGTTTGCAAAAAACGCTTTTTAGATAAGAAAGGTAGTTATATAGAATGATCCTTTAAGTACAGAAAGATTTTTTAATTTTATTGTTTCAAAAGATAGTTTAAAAAAACCTGGGAAGAAACATATACAGTGGGATTTACAGTTAATGAATATCTGATAGAGCTAGCATTCAAGAAGTCTACTATGTCTGCAAAATCATCATTCCCTTCTGTTTTTGTCAAGAACGCCACCATATTGTGTTGGTTTTCAAAGTCCAAGTCCGCCATTGAAGATTAATTGGTTGTAGTCCCTGCAGGTCACCCCATCGTTAGTTTAAGGGTCCGGTGAACAAAAACCAATATAAACTCAAAGTATAAGAACAGATTCTGGTAACTTGACATTTACTTAAGAACAATTTAGTCCCTTAAGTCCTTAAACTTATCATTTACTTAAGAACAGTTTTTAGTTGCAATTAATATAGATGGTTGAGGCCCATTTCCCCTTATAAATATCACCCATACATGAACCCTAATTTCATTTCCTTTAGCAGTTTATGAAGAAGATTGACTTAAGTAGCAATGACAGTGAGGATTTGAATGAGTGCCCAAAGGAGGATATCAAAGGGAAGGGTAAATCAAAGGGAAAGCTGTCTACCATATGATTGCTTAGATAATAATTCATTTACAGCATAATCAATACATTTTCAATTAGAGAATCATAAAAACGATTTTTTAGAACGATGAGTACAAAATTAAAGGAACATATATAAGAATACTTACTAGTGGTGACGGGAGTGGTGGGTCTATGACGGGAGAGTCACAGCGACGAGACGTGATGAGAGCTGTGGTGGTGACGGGATTTGTGGTGAGATGAGAGGGAGTTGTGGCACAGTTATTTTAGCCTATTGATCTTCCAGGAGGAGTTGTTTCTGTGCTTAATTTGGTACAGGTTTCATGAAATTTTTGGGGGGAATACATTTTCACGAATTTTACAAAATATTTCACGACAATATCGGAGGAAAATACCTTTAGCCACGATAATATAGCAAAGGTTGAAAAAACTCTTCTATAGCATAAAAGCAGATATTATCACAACCACAAACATATCACACACTCTTACCATCACAACTATAAAAAGATGGTGAAGATGGTGCCATTTGAAGCTTTTGCGTGTAGTTGTGGAGAAGGAGATGTAGTTCTCCAACAATCGTATAAACCTGAGAGTTACGGTAAACTATACTATGCATGTCCAAAATCAAAGGTGAACAATCACATGTTTTTTATTTGTGTGATATATAATGGGTAATTAACATGGGTCATGGGTCATGTGCATTGGGATGGTAGGGGATTATAGCTAGTGTAATGAAACCCATGCATGACCAGTGATAATGACTAATTCATATGGGTCATGGGTCATGTGCATTAGGTCACATTCATTAATAGGTATTTGACATCATATGGGTCATATGCATTGGGTTATAGTTGCTTAGAGTGTCATGTTATGACACATCCATGACTGGTGACAATGGGTAATTAACATGGTCATGGGTCATGTGCATTGGGTTGTAGTGGATTATAGCTTCATGTTACGACACATCAATGACTGGTGACAATGGGTAATTAACATAGGTTTCACCCTTGGTCATGTGCATTGGTTGTAAATGGATTATAACTTCATGTTACGACACATCCATGACTGGTGACAATAGGTAAATTAAACATGGGTCATGGAGTCATGTGCATTGGGTGTTAGGGCTTATAGCTAGTGTATGGAACCCATGCATGAACCGGTGAAATGACTAATTCATTGGGTCATGGGTCATGTGCATTAGGGTCAACCCCCAATTTTTTATTCATTAATAGGTATTTGACATCATATGGGTCATATGCATTGGGTTGTAGTTGCTTAGAGTGTCATGTTATGACACATCCATGACTGGTGACAATGGGTAATTAACATGGTCATGGGTCATGTGCATTGGGTTGTAGTGGATTATAGCTTCATGTTATGACACATCCATGACTGGTGACAATGGGTAATTAACCCGGGTCATGGGTCATGTGCATTGGGTTGTAGTGGATTATAGCTTCATGTTACGACACATCCATGACTGGTGACAATGGGTAATTAACATGGGTCATGGGTCATGTGCATTGGGGTGGTAGTAGATTATAGCTAGTGTAATGGAACCCATGCATGACCGATGATAATGACTAATTCATATGGGTCATGGGTCATGTGCATTAGGTCACATTCATTAATAGGTATTTGACATCATATGGGTCATATGCATTGGGTTGTAGTTGCTTAGAGTGTCATGTTACGGACACAACCATGATCTCGGTGACAATGGGTAATTAACATGGTAAGGGTCATGTGCACATTGGGTTGTAGTTGCTTACAGTGTCATGTTACGACACATCCATGACTGGTGACAATGGGTAATTAACAGGGTCATGGGTCATGTACATTAGGTTGTAGTGAATTATTGCTTCATGTTATGACACATCAATGACTGGTGACAATGGGTAATTAACATGGGTCATGTACATTGGGGGTGGTAGTGGATTATAGCTAGTGTAATGGAACCCATGCATGACCGGTGATAATGACTAATTCATATGGGTCATGGGTAGGTATTTGACATCATATGGGTCCTATTCATTGGGTTGTAGTTGCTTAGAGTGTCATGTTACGATATATCTATGACTATGACAATGGGTAATTAACATGGTCATGGGTCATGTGCATTGGGTTATAGTGGATTATAGCTTCATGTTACGACACATCTATGACTGGTGACAATGGGTAATCAACATGGGTCATAAGTCATGTGCATTGGGGTGGTAGTGGATTATAGCTAGTGTAATAGAACCCATGCATGACCGGTAATAATGACTAATTCATATGGGTCATGGGTCATGTGCATTAGGTCATATTTATTAATAGGTATTTGACATCATATTGGTCATATGCATTGGGTTGTAGTTGCTTACAGTGTCTTGTTACAACACATCCATGACTGGTGACTATGGGTAATTAACATGGTCATGGGTCATGTGCATTGGGTTGTAGTGGATTATAGCTTCATGTTATGACACATTAATGACTGGTGACAATGGGTAATTAACATGCGTCATGGGTCATGTACATTAGGTTGTAGTGGATTATAGCTTCATGTTATGACACATTCATGACTGGTGACAATGGGTAATTAACATGGGTCTTGGGTCATGTACATTGGGGTGGTAGTGGATTATAGCTAGTGTAATGGAACCCATGCATGACCGATGATAATGACTAATTCATATGGGTCATGGGTGATGTTTATTAGGTCATATTCATTAATAGGTATTTGACATCATATGGGTCATATGCATTGGGTTGTAGTTGCTTAGAGTGTCATTGGTATGGTATGTTAATAACCTGTTAAGTATTTTTTTTTGTTGTTTGATTATTAAGCTCCTTGATTTGGTAGTGTAGTATGCGCTTGTGACCGTCTATAGTTTGTTTCGAAAACCAAACACAGGTTGTACGAATGATGAGGCTGGAAAGGTTTTCTTTCGTATTAGTACTTCCTTTCTTGCATTTCGTTTCGTTTATCAATCTTTATGTAGTTGTAGATTCATGGGTGCATTTGAATTGGGATCCGTTACAGTTTGTGTCGAAGGATGTTTGTGATTTAGTTTATGTTTATGCTTGTCGGACTGGTCGTGACTAAAGGTTTTTAGGCACGGGGTTATACAGTGTTCTAAAAGGTGCGCCTTGGCGCCGCAAAGGCGTCGCTAAGGCGTGAGGCGTAGCCTCGCCGTTACGATATGGACCTAGGCGTTGGCTTTAGGCGTAGCGTGGGTTTAGGCGGCAAAAGGCGAGCAAAAGCGCGCTAAATGGCAAGGCGTGGCACCATTTTTAGAAGCTTTTGGTACAAATTTGGGCTATTTTTGTGTTAACTGTGTTTAGCCGCTGTTCAACTCTGTTAACCGCTGTTAGCCGTTGTTAACGGCTGCTAGCTGCTGCTAGCTTGCTGCTAGCTTTCTGCTGCTAGCTTGCTGTTGCTAGCTTGCTTGCTAGCTTGCTGCTAGCTGCTGCTAGCTTGCTTGCTGCTAGCTGCTGCTAGCTTGCTTATGGAAATATAACACCAATTCTTCTAGCTTGCTTATTAACCTTTTGTAAACTCGATATGTATATGAAATATGATAGTTATTACATAAATCTATAAAAGATTTTTTTTGCCGCTTTAGTCATGCCTTATAATAGCCATGGCTCGCAAAGGCTCCTATATAGGGCTGGAGACGTGGGCTATGCCGCCACGCCACGCCTCGCCTCATGCTATTTATAACCATGGGGTTATAGCCACGACCGAATACCCACGATTGGTTTTCAGACTATATGGATGAGTGTATAACCATGTAAGATTACCACTTTTTAATATGTTAATTTTCATAAAATTATATTTTTTTAAAATAAGTTAAATTGTTAATAACCTTTTTAATTATAAATGATTGCATCTTTTGAGACTAATTTAAATCATTAATGTCAAATTATCACTAATTAAAAAAAATTAAATTTGGAGCCAAATTGCACCCAAAAATTTTAAACTCACATAGAAAAGATAACGGATTTCTTTTCCCCTTTCATCATTTAATCCCTTTTTTTATTCCCAAAAAAAAGGTTTGCAACAAAAAGAAGAATAACATCTCTTTTTACACCATTAATTACCACTTTTACTTATTTTCTTTTACACATTGCTGCTGAAGTATCATGGACACTCAAGCCATTGATGATCAGGCTCATTTGGCTAATTATGATAGTGATAATGAAATTGAAAATGACGATTTAGGATATCATTCAGAGGAGTATTTTGATGATGCGCATGAGGATGATGAAAAAACAAACCATTCCAAATGGGAATGTTAGATAAGCTGGGCATAACTAGGTTATATTAAGTTCTCGCATGGAATATTTGGGGGGCAAAAAAAAAATAAGAAAACCCGGTGCGAGTAAAGCTGAGTGTAACCTTCGATGCGTTGAATAGGATATCAGGAAAACACAGAGCATTGTTTTCGAGTTTTTTAGGAGACATGGTTCGTGAGCATATAGGTTTGAAGATTCTAGCATGGAACAAGGTGGGTTCAGAAGCAAGAGATAAACTATGGGATGAAATCACGGTACACATTTAATATTTTTGAACCCAATACTACATAAGTTTATCCTGCATTTACATTATGTGCAACTAATTCACAACATTCTGTTACATTTGCAGCGAGTATTTGATGTTGACTTGATAGTCAGAAAAGCTGAGTAATGAATCGTCTTGGTCAACTTCTAGTATTTCAGAACGAAATTGAGACGAACTACATTTTGCACCAACAAATAATCCTTCAAAGCTAAATGGAGTCCCGGCGAAGTATACTGACAATTTTAAAAGCCGGTGGAAGGGTCATTTTTGTAAAAGTACACGGCCACCAAGGCTTACAAGTTTTAATTAGTATTTTATTCACGCCATATATCTTTCATAAATTTTGTATTTTCTATACATTACATCTAAACGCCTTATGGATTTTGTGTTGCAAAGGTGAAAATCAGCTGGCAGGTAAAATGGCGCGTTCTGAGTGTTTTATCCGCATATAATGCACCGAGGTGGATACGCACATTGTGAAAGTGCAAATGGTAAGATTACACATTTGTACATTTGCATTCATAGTATTCGTTTATATCGGTTTAACTTTACTATGTATGTATTCTGATGTTTATAAGATTGGAAAAAAAAGAATTGAACAAAGATGGAAGAAACCTACCCGTAGTTACCCTGTGGTTGAAAGGAAGGGTAAACAAAGACGGAGAATATCAAGATGATGAGATTAGATCAGTGGGAGATAAAACTGGTAAGTTTTTCTGCAATTTTTTTTAATCGGTTCATTTTGTATATTAACCTATTTCCATATTGTTGTGCGAAAGAAACTATGGACAAGATACAAAGAAGGAACCTTGCAGGTAGTCAAGGAACTGATGCCATGACACTTGTATTAGGAAGGAATAATGAGGTTATGCATGAGGAGTGGAAGTGGAGTGACGTACAAGAGTATTTTGATCTTACACGAAGCAAACGCAGCTGATGAAAGAATTTTGTGTTACTAAAAAGTCAACATTGTATTGCAGCGAGACATAACGTGAAGAGAAAGAACTATTAATCAAGATTATGTCCATCAAGATGTCACAACTGAGGGAATGGTGTCTCAAACTGAAAAAAAAAAAATTTCAAGTTGGCTGCACAAGGGCGGGCAGTTGCCATGTCTACGCAACTCAATTGACAACACAAGATGTCAGACATTTTTTATGTAGTTTACAATTTCATTTTCTAATTTAACTTAATTAACGCTCACAGCACTGATCCTATAGATAGCAGGTACATCTGACCTAATACCCTAGGACCTCCTATTATACACCAAGGAGACCTAATGGGCTTACAATAAGTTTCCATCCAATTCTAATTAATCTTTTCCTAATATAATTCATGCATATCTAATAAGCAGTACTAAAATAAACAAACAGTTACTAGCTTTATATCTAATAGTCTCAACTCAGAGCAACATTAATATACTAACATTTGTAACTAAACTAACACTAGCAGTACTAACATTTGTACTAGCAGCACTAATGACTTGGTATATTTTCTTTAGTCTTCAACCAGCAGTCTTAACCATAACCAGCAGCAGTATCATCAGCTGTACTAAGAATCCTTTTAATCCCAACACATTTCTTAAATTATATTGCAGGTGTCTCCGGTGGAAATTCATCCAATAAATAGCAGTGCTGATGAGGAGGGCGGAACAACTGTTGTTGGATGTGATCAGAATGATGCGAGCATTCGGAAGGAAATGCAAAAAAGGGTAAGTAATTAATAAAACACCCCCTGTGATTTTTGAATTCTACATACATGTCTTATATATTTACCGTGTTTTATATGCATACAGGAAACTGTTAAATCTGTGGGAGCTAAGAAAACGACTAGATCAATCCGAAAGGATTCTTCAAGTCAAGATTCCCAATCCAAAGAAAATGTGTCGGTACTACCACAAGTATGTATTTCAACATGTTCATATATTCTTTTGTTTAATTAATTTCTGATACATACATGCAACAAATCATTTTTTAGGCAATAAAGTGCAGACTGTGGCACTTAAAGAAAACAACTATTATTGCTGAGGGTACCGTATACAAGAGTGATGGGAAAATAATGCTTCATAACAAAGCACTCCCAAAGGATTACTACAATGTGTCAATTGATAAATCTCTAGTGGATGCAGCATTTATACCGGATGTAGGAAGTAACGATTGCATAACAGTTTTGGATGCAGTCGGTGGTTTTGTAGCATGGCTAAAGAATCAAGTTGTTTTGGATCCAAAGGTACATACATGTGTTCTATGAACCTACATATATATAATTCTTCATATTTAATTTAGTGTTTGATACACGCGGCTTTTGTTTCCTGCAGACAACACCACCAAGTACCATACAAATGATCACTGGTGAGAACAAAACTGCACCTAAAGTACAAACGAAGCGCAAAAACGTTTACGTCTCTAGTGATGCCATGCAAAAGGAAGCTAATAAGAAGAGGAGTCAGAAGGCCTTAGTTTATTGAGAAGTTTAGTATATACGACATTACAATTTTATATTGGTTCAGTTATATACATTCCAGTTTTATTGTATTTGAATTTATTTTGATATATATATTTGATTTTGTTTTGATATATATTGATTTCTTAAATGTGACTAAAAGATGCATATGGTCACACTTGTTAACACTTTTTGGTCATTGTTTGCTTAATTCTTTGTGTGACTAAATATTACAAAAGGCCACACAAACATAAAATTCATGTGGCCATTGGATGATTAATAGTCACACAAAATACACATTTCTTCACTTTAAACACCATATGGTCACACTTATTAACACTTTTGGTCACTTTATGCTTAATTGTATGTGACTAAATACCCAAAACAAACATGCTTTGTGTGACTAAATGTTACAAAAGGCCACACAAACATAAAATTTATGTGGCCATTGGATGATCAATAGTCACACAAAATACACATTTCTTCACTTTAAACACCATATGGTCACACTTATTAACACTTTTGGCTACTTTATGCTTAATTATATGTGACTAAATACCCAAAACAAACATGCTTTGTGTGACTAAATATTACAAAAGGCCACACAAACATAAAATTCATGTGGCCATTGGATGATTAATAGTCACACAAAATACACATTTCTTCACTTTAAACACCATATGGTCACACTTATTAACACTTTTGGCTACTTTATGCTTAATTATATGTGACTAAATACCCAAAACAAACATGCTTTGTGTGACTAAATATTACAAAAGGCCACACAAACATAAAATTCATGTGGCCATTGGATGATATTGGTGATCATTAGTCACACATTAATACACATTTCTTCAATTTACAACACATTTATAGGTCGCACTTTAACACTTTTGGCCATTTTATGCTTAATTGTATGTGACTAAACACATAAAAGAAACATGCTTTGTGTGACTAAATATTACAAATGGCCACACAAACATAAAAATCATGTGGCCAATGGATGAACATTAGTCACACAAAATACACATTTCTTCAATTAAATCACATATGGGTCACACTTATAACACTTTTTGTCACTTTATGTTAGGTTGTATGTGACTAAATACCAAATAAACATGCATTTTTGTGTGGATTAATTTTACAAAAAGGTCTCACAAACCTCCAAATTCATGTGGCATTAGATGATCAATTTTCACACAAAATACACAATTTCTTCAATTTAAAACCAATGGTCACAATTATTAACACTTTTGGTCACTTGATGCCTAGTTGTATGGGACTAATAATCCCCAAACAACAAACATGATTTGTGTGGCATTTAAATATTATAAAGGGTCAAACAATCATAAATTTCATGTGGCCATTGGAATGAACAATAGTCACACTTAAATACACATTTCTTCCTTTTAAACTTCCTATTTGGTCACAAATCTATTATCACTTTTGGCCACTCTAATGTTTAATTGTATGTGACTAAATATACAAAAAAAACATGCTTTATTAGTTGTACATTGTTTACGGTCACTAAATTGTACCTATTTAGTCACACACAAAATGTGGATACGGATACTAAAGCTTTCTTATGTGTGACTAACTCGAATACGTGACCGTAGGTGACCTCCCCCATACGGTCGCGCGACTTTTGTTACACAGAACTTTTTGGGTGTGACTATATGTATATAGTAACACATTTTGGACGATTTGTGAACCTAATACCTCTTGTTGTACAAGTTGAAATAGAAAAAGGGCTATAGGCACTAAATGGGTCTTATTCAGGAATAAAAATGATGAAATGGGGAATTGTGATAAAAAATAAAGCAAGATTGGTGCTTAAGGGTAACACAAGTAGAAGGGATTGACTATGATGATGTCTTTGCATGTTACAGAAATTGAAGCAATTAGGCTATGTTTAGCTTATGCTTCATTTAATCGACTTTGGGTGTATCAAATGGATGTAAAAGTGCTTTTCTCCTATGGAAGATTATGAAGAAGAGTGTTTGTATGTCAACCACCAGGATTTGAAGATCCAAACTTTCCTAATAGAGTATACAAGGTTGAAAAAGCACTATATAGACTACATCAAGCTCTTAGAGCTTGGTATGAAACCTTGTCAACATATTTGTTAAACAATGGGTTTCAAAGAGGGAAAATTGATAAGACCTTGTTCATTAAAAGGAACAAAGGTGATATTTTGTTGTCCAAGTTTTTGTGGATGATATCATCTTTGGTCAACAAAGAAGGAGCTATGCTTTGCATTTGAGAAGTTGATGCATGAGAAATTTCATATGAGTTCTATGAGAGAACTTACATTCTTTTTAGGATTTCAAGTACATCAGAAGAAGGATGGCATAAAATTAGTCAAGATAACTTTTCTTGGATGAAATTTTATAGAAAATTAGATTTACAGAAGTTTAAGACTGCATGCACCACCATAGTAACTCAAAAAGCCTTTGCTCAAGGATGAAATAGCTAAGGAAGTAGATATTCATACTGTATAGGTTAATGATTGTTTTCTTATGTTCATTGATGTATCTTAACATCTGCTAAGAACCTGACATAGATGTTTGCAGTGTGTGCTTGTGCTATGATACCAAGTCAATCAATGTTTCACATCTTCTTGCTGTGAAAAGGATTTTTTAGGTACTTAAATGCTCATACCATAATTGGGCCTTTGGTATCTAAAAGATTTCCTTTTGTTTTTGTAGCATACATTGATAGTGATTATGCTGGAGCATAGTTGGAAAGGAAGTCTACAACAAGAGTTGTCAATTTTTAGTTGTAGATTAATTTCTGACAGTGCAAGTAACATTACAGTGGTTGCAAATTCTACCAAACTGCAAGCTGAATATGTTGCTGCTTCAAAGTGTTGGGGACAAGTGTTTGGATTCATAATCAACTACTTGAATATGGGGTACAATTTTATGCATACAAGTTCTTTATGAAAATAACAGTTCTATTTGATAAGGAATTATCCTTTTTATCATTCAAAAACAAAGCATATAGATATTAGACATCACTATGTTTTTAAAGATTGCAATGAAAAGAAATTGGATTCAAATGGTTAAAAAACACATACTGACAAGAAGAATGTTGTTAGATTTGCTTTACAAAATATTTTGATGGTAAGTTAGGATTACTATAATTTGTTTGCTAGTATTGAATGTTAAATCTCTTATATCTTTTATCTTCTTTATGTTTTTGTTAAAGTTTTGTATGAATTAGTACTGGTTATTCAGGGACATTAAAAGTTTCTGCTTACTTATGTATTAATTTAGAACGGCTGGTTTTACTAATATTGCTGGTTAATTCTTTAGTTATACTTAATATTGCTGGTATAATTAATATGTGAAACAATTTGCTTTGGCTCTGTTGTTTTCTTGGTTTTTTGGACAACATTTGCAAAAGCAAAGAAAAGTATTAGATTGATGATGGAAAAGCTGGTTATTAGAGAAAATAGACAGAAAGTTTTGGTGAGTAAAAGAATTGAGAGAGTTGATGAGAATAAAACAGAAAGAGAGCTATATGGAATAAAAACAGACAGAGTGAAAAACAGAAAGAGAGTTAAATATATTAAAAATAGACAGAGTGTTTGGACTGGAATTGGTGTTAATGCTGGTATACATCAAATTTAATGTGCTATGGCATAATCTTAATACTGCTGTGTAAAGTTATATGCTAGTAGGCATAAACTTAATACGTGCTGGTAAAAGTTAATGTGTAGGCATAACTTATTCTCCTAGTGGATAGTTAATGCTACTAGGCATTAACTTACTACGTGGGTTATACTACTGCTGGGTTACTACTGCTGGGTTACTATGCTAGGTGGAAAAAAATATTGTTGATTGAGGGTATTTTCAAAAATACTTCGAGTAAGGGTTTCGAGCACTATTTAATCGATTTTACTCTTTCAAAATACTCTCTTATCATAAGCCCTTAACTCATTTTTATCATCCATCATCAAAAACCCAGCACAAATGGTGAATCTAGAGTTGCTGATAATGGTCGGACTTTTTTTGTCTTAAACTGCAAAAAAGTGAAGGGTTTTGAATAAATACTGGATTTCTAATGAAAACCTATGAAGATATTCATCTAATGATACAATCCTTTCTATATATACTCTCATGCATTGAAACCAATTATGGGCTTTTTTTACTGTCAAGAAAAATGTCAATGGGGGAAGTACAGTTAGAAGCCACTACTTGATGGGAAGAGATAATCATAAAACTGATTCATGTGAGAGTTGATCTTAACTGGAAGATGCTGAAGGTGTTTGATTGTTCCTACCCAATGCTACCATCTGTTGAACAACTCTGCTTTAATGGGGTTATTGTGCAGGTTTCACAAAAAAATTACTTTCTATATAGATCTTCTCTCCAGAATGGACATTCCTTATCTACTTGTTTTACCATTGCTTAGTCAAAAAAACTACATGGAATGAATTTAGTAGCACTATGGCTTCTGCAATTATCTATTTAGCTACAAACTAGAAGTTCAACTTTTCAAAGTTTATTTTTGAAAGTATGGTGAAGAACTTCGATAATGTGGGCAAATTTTTTATGTATCCAAGGTTTAGTTTGTACATGTCTTTTTGGATAAGCAATCTGGAAGGGATGTCAAATCATAATTGGATTTATGTTACACCCTCTCACACTAACAAGATTTTTGGAAACATAAGAATGGTAAGGAAAGGTTTTTCTGGAAGGGAAACACCCTTATTTCCAACAATGGTGGTACATAATAAAAAAGAAATAGGTGAAGGTTCAGCAATTCCTATTGATCCCCAGCACACACCCACTTTTATTCAACCATCTCCTCAACCTTAAAAGACTCAATAACCTAGGAGGCCTAAGAAGAAGGACACTCGAGTACCTCAGTCTAGTGTTCCTAGTGATAATGTTGTAGTATTGAGGTTGTCTTTAGGAGTTGGATGGACAATTTTGTGAGGGCTGCCATACTGCCTTCTAGCTTAGATAGCAGAGCAGGACGTGGTACACATCAATACGACCGTTCCAAGACAACTTCCTAAATGGGAAGCTGGTTCCCTAAGGAACTTACTTCAAGTGGTGGTCCCCAGCTTGCCAGGAACCATGGGGGTCTATTGCTCAAAAACTAGGTTTGAAGAATGTATCTAAATTTTACAATGATCCACTTTTGCAAGAGGTAACACTCTTCGAATGGTGGGGTTAGTCTGAAACTATGAATTGGATGTAACTATGTACCAATTTACAACAATAGGTTTCTGATTTGGAGACGACAAAGACCATGTGTGCTGTCGTTGTATGGTATATTTAAGATTGATTCCATGTTTAAATTTATATTTGCGATCTAAACAAAACAACACTTTAACGGGCAGTATACCGATCTGTTAGTAGTTTCGTGGTAGTTGGGTGTCGTAACATTTGATGCGAGGTTAACTCTATCAATTTAGATAATATCGTGGTTATCTAATCTTTGTTAAATTTATATTCTATTCATAAAAACCTATGTTAAACATATGTTCAGTCTAAATCTTAATTTCTCACGGAAATGGTGGTTTTCGGCTTTTGTGAGACTGGCCACGGTTTGGTTGGTGTCTAGAATCATTTCATTGTACTTTTACCAAGCAAGAGTATTAACAAAAGTTAAAACGAGCGGTCGACCTTATATAAGAAAATTGTACTAGCTATTATTAATTGATTAGAACCGTTGTTTGTTTAGTTGGTGCAATGTTTCTTCTCTTGAGGTGACATATCATCTTTAAGACTTAGGCGTTACATCATCTAAGTCCTAGTCTCCATATTCTAATCAGAATTGTAACAAATCCTCAATTTCAGGTCGTTATTTATTCTCGAGTATTAATTATATTTTCATTTTTTTTGTGGAGATATGAACTCACGGCTAACCGAGAGAATTAGGGCTTACATTTGTAAATTAAGCGACGTTTACAAAGAACCAGTGACTTCTACGATAAGCATCGACGTTTATATTTCCAAAATGCCGTAGAAATATTTTTAGTACATTCGTTTTTATTTTTCGTGTCTCGTGCTATTTTTACGTTTTATGAAAAACGGCTACAAATCTTACCTTTTTAAATATCGGACTTTGATAATACCCGTATTTACAAAATGTGGGACAAGTTTTTAAACTCATCCCACTAATCTCACCATGCAAAGGGGTGGCAAAATCAAAAGGACAAGTGTCCCCTTGTTTCATGCATGCTTAACACTTGGCAATTCAAGTCTTCACATATATAAGCTCAAATTTTGACCATTTCACACAACACAAGGTTTTATTTCATCCAATTATTTCTGCTTCAATCTTCTTTCTCTCATGGCTCTTGACGCCACCAGACTCACACAAACACTCTTTCACAATTTTAAAGATCAAACAAAGTAGTATTCAAGAAGGTTTATATTCAAGATTGGGGCTGAGATTTACACAAGTATTATAAAGTCATTTTGGGTAAATAAAATGGTGGTCAAAAATTAATTTGGGGTAAAGATCAAGAGTGGTGTAGAAGGCTTCCATTATTTTGGACAATTATTCATCATTTTCCTCATATTGTTGGGTATAATCTTTAATTGTTCTTGTTGTATTTATATTTTTGATTTCATTTTATGTATGTACATGTATGATATATGATGATCAAGAGGTGAAATAGTTCATGCATGCATGATCTAGGTGTAATATGGTTAATCAACATATTGAAACTAGTAGAAATCATAAAATTATGGGGCTATTGTTATACAGCAATCTGTATTTTTGGGTTGGCTTAATGGTTGATTTGATTTTACCTAGGTTGTAGTGAATGGAGTTCATGGAACAATTATGGCTAAATGGATACTCAATGGAAAGTAAAAATTGAATGAAGTTATGACATTTTAACAAATACATCATTATGACCTGTATTACAGATGACACAAAAAGTCATACTTACGTACTGAGTTGGCTAAAAACCTAAAACTATGAGACCTAGATAAAATCATGTAGGTTCTGTACCATTTGGATGATCAAGCAATTCATTATGGTTTGTAAATGGCATCAAAAATGGTGAAAGTGAGTTTTCAGTCCGAATTTGCAACTTGACCTTTGTGTAGTGATTTAATGATAAGTATATGTATACTTAAAAATAAGTAGAAAGTAAACCTTGGACTGTATATATACTTAATTATGATACTAAAGATGTTAATGTTTTCAATTATATCATTTTACGGTTTATTAAAATACGACTATTTTTGTTATACCTAAACGTATATAAAATTTACGTCTCCGAACACTATAATTAATAAAACGTTTTTACCATTAAAACCGAGGTGTTGGACCCATCTTCTTTGGGAGTTTTTAAAGGTAACTTACTGCATAATAAAACATGTCTGACCTCGACGAACCATGAGATCCGAAAATTTTTATTAAGACTCAATACAAGCTTAATGGGCCATAAGGCCTGATATCTGAGCCACTAGGCCCAATGTATTTAAAATAGAAATTGGACTTGGCTTAAGCACAACCTACTTAGGTCTTTAATTAATTGGGTTAAGACCTGGTCTTTGGGATATTTAACTATCAACCTAATAACTATTGGGCTTGCTTAATGGGTCTATTGGCTTTTGGATCAATTGACAAATACTAGTCAAATGGCTAATAAAAATATTAAAATCCTAGGAAAACTTTAAGTGTGAAAATAATATATTTCAAGTGGCCATGATCATATATAAACTACATGTATTACATATAATTATTTAATGTATGAGTTTTCATTAATTTATCGACTATGAAAACATAATGACCCGTCTACAAATTTGTATAGGTCTTGGTTGATTGACGCGCCTACTTCCGAAGTTCTTATTCATCGATATTCTCGTCCAACATCACTAAGTAAGTTCATAGCCTCGCATTTTTATACTTTAACTGTTTTATAAACCCGCGAGGGAGATAACATGCTTGTTTTAAAAATAAAACACAAGGGAGATTATATGCTAGTAACCTTGATTATTATAAGTTAGATTAACTCGCTAGATAAAAGACCCGCGGAAATCATGAATTGTTAATTGCTGGGTAATGGCATACGCTTATACAAGAAATAGTACTATCTGGAGATTACCACCTCCAATCCGTGATGACTAGCTATCGTCTCGTGTCGGGAAATATGACACAACGGATGCGTTGTATAGAGAATAATATGCACTCATAGAGAGGGTGTATAGTGGGCATATCTTGTTGGGAACCCCAACATAATGATATGGTAACGTTTGATTCATGAGGCTTATAATAATCCCCCCTATAACGTTGTCTGATCCACATCGTTATATCCTGAAAATTTTGAGAAATGATACTTGTGTTCGGAGATTAGATGTTTGGAACCCCAACATATTTTTATGGTTTTTATATATAAACTCTATGGATTCACTCAACAGTATTGTTGACGGTTTAGCATGTTTTATCTCTGTCTTGAAGGTAATTCTGGTGATGGAGATTTGTGGGAGTTATTAAGGATACATATATTTTGTAAGGGCCTTTTTCAAGAATAATCATTCGAAGAATACTTTTGAAAATGTTGTATGAATTAATGAATATATTTGGGACCTATGATGTAAATTTTATTTCGATTGAATTGTGTTTAAAAAACGTCTCTTTTCGAGTACATTTTCTATGCTTGAGTTAATTTTAAACGTTAGCAACCCCAAATGACCCTTCGTGATATATGAAATAATGGGGTGTTAAGATTGGTATCAAGAGCTTAAGTTATAGAGAAAAAAGATTTTCAAAGAAAAATATGAACGAAAGAATTTTGAAAATCTTTTGGACTATAACGATGCAATAGAATCTCCGAATTACCGGACGGGACTAAGAATGTCGAAGAGATTTATTTATCGGATAATATATATGGATTATATATAATATATATATATATATATATATATATATATATATATATATATATATATATATATATATATATATATGTTGTAATATGAGATTTTCATTTATTTTGAATATAAATGTTGATTATGTGATTATTTTAATACTAATACGAGATATTTATACAACGCGGATTGTCATGAAGAACCCTGACCCTCTTAACGAACCGAACGAAGCTATTCTCGAAGAAAACCTAGTTATTCCTGATCCGAACCAAGTTGTGGATGTTCATGATCCCAACGAAATGGTTGACATTCCGGACGACGTTGATTTAGTTGTTATGATGCGTTTAATAAGTAGTCCGGAAGAAGACCGGAGTAGATCTAGTAGGAAGACCCGAAAGAAGACTTAGTATCGAATAATTTGGGGGCTTGTTGAATAATTTGACCCACATGTTGACCCACATCAGCCGTGTTGTGATTGTTGGGTTAGAGGGAGAAGATGGTGTAAATGAAGGGTTTAATAAATGAGGATATTAATGACGAGATGTGAGATTGGTCTCGATGAGGTGCTGAGTTAATATTTCCTTCTGAGGTGGGATGACAAAACCCTGCCACTGGGGTGTGTCATCTAATTCATGAGACCTAATGCTGAGCCACCTAATGCGGAGTCATTGAATTCTGTATCATTTGATTCTGAGTCAGAGGAAAAGGAGGTGACGTTGCACGCTGTGAGGACACTTTGGGAATATTACAAAGGCCTTATGTTGTTCGCGACCTTCTGAGGGGTGGCCCTTTGAGGCAGGAGAGCCATCTTCTACTCATGACTCATCTTATGTCGGTGGATTGGCACCTTGGGCGTTGAGACGTGATTTATAGGCGTCCCGTGCACAATCTAGAGTCACGGAAGCTGAGTTGGGAACATGTCAAACTAAGATTGCTCTTCTGAAATCAAAGAATAAGATCTGGGAAAATGAGAGAGAGAGATACCTAATCATGATTTGGGAAACATTGAGCATGTTTTGGGTGATTGTTTAGAGAGGTTGAAGGTGTTAGAGGGCAGGGAGAATGCTACTTCGAAGAAGAAGTTGGTGGAGGCTGAGATGAAGTTGGAGTTGGCTCG
>BQNB010020072.1:0-65970 GCA_026074375.1 Tanacetum coccineum | reverse complement strand
TCTAAATGAAATGCTAAGCAATCAAAAACCCTTCGGTGAAAAATTGGGTTTAGGGTTTAGCTCATTTGAAGCATCATCTAGTAGAAAAAAAGAAATAAAATTTGTGAAGGCTCAGAAAAAGGCGCTCTCTGATGGAGGTCCCATAAATATAGGCGGCTCCCATATTATACAGGCGGCCCCCAAAATAATTATGGGACCGCCAGCATTTGTGCATAGATCTGAGAAAAGTATGTATTTTCAAAAATTTATTTTGGGTCCTAGACCAAAACACATAATAGTAAACAATGTCAAAGTTCCCGTTACTAGTGATAATGAAGTTAAACAATTTTATAAGCCATTGTCAAAACCCGGAGTTGGATTTTCAAAACCTAATCTTAGATCAAAAACTCCACCACCTAGAAGAGTCAATAATAATTATCCTTGTTTTAAGACACCGCAACAAAAAAGGAACGTTGGTCGAGAAAATCAACCTCATGGCTTTCCCGTAACTTGGAACAATTTCCAACGTCAAAGTTACATGTCATGTGAAATGTCTGTGATGCTTGTAAAATTAGAAAAAAGCTCGCGCTAGTCACAAAGCTAAGAATATAGTCTCAACGACTAGATGCTTAGAACTCCTTTATATGGATATCTTCAGTCCATCCGCCGTACGGAGTTACTGTAACAACCAGAGTTTTAGGTCAACGTTTATCCTGAGCTACGACGCTTATATTTTATACGTAACTAGTTATAATCGTTTATGCTATATATATGGTTTGATGAAAATATATAATTATAAAGTGAATTTTATTCCCTGATTTAGTTTCTATTTGTTTTTAGCATTTAAAAAAGTCAGAAAATTTATTTTACTGCTCCGAGAGCGCAAATATGTTATTTTTGTATTTTTCGACGTTTCACCGAGTTTTTTAAAAACCATGTTTAAAGGTCGTGTTTTGCGAGGTTTAATGTTTTAATAAAGGTTTTAAACTATATTTAGTGGGATGGATTTAAAATATATACTAAACGTGTGGTGAACCGTGTTCTAGTTGGCTAGGTGGCGACATAAGGACCAAGGTGTAGTAGTTTTGAAAGAGACTATTAGAAAGAGGGACTAAAGGTGTTAAAGTGTCAAACTTTCTTTCTATATAAACCACACTCACACACACATAAAAACTTTTACAAAATTTTTACTCCTCTATCTTTTTCTCTCTTCTTGTCGTCGAACACCAACACACACACAAACATCACCACCACAAATTAATTACTTACATGCATTATGATCCAAGTATAGAATATTAATCCTTATTTAATCCTCTACATTTCCCACTGAAGAAACCTCACATGCACTAAGTTTTCAAGAAGATGGATTTTGGGTCAAGTTCTAGTGATTTGGTGTATAAAGGAGTGTTCAATGGTGTTAGATTAGTGTTATTTTGGTGTTAGTTGTTTGAAAAAGGTTTGGTTTGCTTGTTCGTCTGATTTCAAAAGGAAGGGGAAACAAAAATCAAACTTTGTTATAGCTTTGTGAGTCTTATAATTACATTTCTAGTATAATTAATTAGATGTTATTACATGTATATGATTATTACTAGATGATTCAAGTGCATAATTGATTTGAAAGTGTTTTGAGTATGAACATGTGTTTGATAGTTTTGGTACATGTTTTTAGGCTAGTTAAACATGTCGGAGTAGTTAGATTTTGCTAAAAATGTGATTTGGTATGACTTTGGGTTGACCAAGTTTGACCAAAAAGTTTGACTTAACTGTAGCGTGTCAAGAAATTTTTAAAATCTATTTTAGGCTTTTGATAATGATAAAGGATGTTCTAAGGTTTTTCCGTTGTGATATATAGGTGGGCTTGTAACTCTTAATAATGAATTTTTACGGCCGTGCAAGTTTGGTATTTTTTGGGTAAAAATTCAAACTACGGAACTTTGGACTTTGAAAGTCAAACTGAGTAAATTTTGATCTAGTTTATAATAAGCAAAGGGTTCGTAATGTTAGTTAAACTAAAGTAGAAATGCTAAGTTGGGATTGTATTATCCTTACTTTCGGCAAACTTTCTAAAAATGGAAACTTTATGAAAAAAAGTTGTAATATTGATAAGGTGCGTCAAAATGGAATGTTTTGCGTCGCACTTGAAGATTGTAGTATATGATTGTACATATATAATAAATGTTAAATATATGTATATATGCAAGTATGCAATATATGATTTAATATATTTTTAGTCACGTACCGCCATATATGTATTATATAGGTCGCGGTTAAGACGTGAAGCAAGTTACGTTTGATTGACTTGATTGATTTGGATCTTTGGCTTAAGGTGAGTTCATAGCCTCGCTTTTGAACTGTTTTAAATGTTTTTAAACCCGCAAGGGGGATACATGTTTTTTTTATAAATCGAACACATATGATCTTATGGTATGCTGGACCCGATTATGAGATTGTTTTCGCATAAGTAGCTATTGTCGAAGTCCTTTATTTCATGAACCGTTAATTGCCTTGTGAGGTGAATGCTAATGCATTAAATAGATCTATTGGGTCTGACAACCCTTTCCGGGGTCTGAATCCTTGTGACCACGCTGTCAAACGGACATTTTGTATTTAGAAATTAGTAGATATATGACAATAATATCTTGTTTTGGGGCACTTTAACATATGAAATGACATATGTTTGTTATCGTTCGGTTGTCATGAAGCTTATTGCGTGAAAGAAAAAGAAGTGAATATACGATCTGCATTTGTTTGCTTTATTTTCATCGAGAACTAATTACGTGTTCAAAGATAATTGTCTTATTTGAATTATTTTAAAACTCTATGATTTCACTCAACATTGTGTTTGAGTTTTTTTAACACTTATTTTATCCCAGGTAACCAAGGTTGAAGGCAATGATGGCGTGGAGGTGTCGTGTGTGTGATGGATTTTATGGAAAGACTTATTGTGTGTTCCGGTCTTTCAAAAACAATGTCTTATGTTTTGTTTAAAAACAATGTCTTTTATTTGAAAATAATTGTATTTCAATGTTGTAATAGACGGTGGTTGCGATTCTGTGGGACCTAACGCACTTTAACTCTGTATAATAATGGAACACATGTTGTTTTAAACGTCTAATTTGGTTTCGTTTTCTTTTATCGTGGTGAAGGATTTGAAGGAGGATGCTATTTAGTAAACACCCAAATTGCTAATTTCTTGCTGCGACATTCCGATTGCCCTTCGGGGTGGCGGGTGTTACATATGGGTTTTGTCTGGCATAGAATTGGTGTAGCGCTACAAGGCTGCAACGCCATCAACAATATTATGGATGCAAGAGCATGTTAGGATAATGAATCCTTTTTCAATATTCTGTAACTGAAAGTGATATGGCATGCAAGTATGTAATGGAACACCAAACTTTATCAAGGTAATAATTTAATTATTTTCTGTTAGTCACTAGATTCTTATTACATATCAGTGTGTGTTGGATTACGGAAATTTGCCTATGGGGTGAATAGACTAATTGATAGGCATTACAAACTTATTTTCTTACTCTTATAGTTGATGAATTGGGGGCCCATTTCAACAATTATTCTTTAAAAAGAACCTTCTTACGTCTACCCGGCCCGGGTAGACGTAAGAAGGTTCTTTTTAAAGAATAATTGTTGAAATGGGCCCCCAATTCATCAACTATAACAGTTTTTAGAGTTAACGTTGATCTGCAACGTATCAGCTGTTTAGAAGTAAACATACCCGGGTTCTCTAAAAACTGTTTTTGGTAAGTTTTTTACTTTATAAACCAACATAAAATCCCAGTATTTATATTTAACTTTGAGTTTTGCAACTTTATACGTAGCTGTATTTAACTTTGACTTTTGCAACTTTGTATGTAGATGTTAAATCGGGATTCGAATCTGCTGAACTGCTATTGTCGCGTTCATGGGACTCGAGCAACTGAAATGGTTTTTTGGAATCAAAGGACATCACAATCAGAGAACAGCTTAGTTATATCTTGTGTGATCAGCTCACAAATTCATGGCCAGTGAGTCACCTCTTTGTTTTAAGTTGTCTATAAACAATTTTTAGCTATACGTATAAGTTTGGCCACTCTGCGATTAATATATCAATATGACTTTACTTTGGAGAAAAATAACAACCGTTTCACTTTAGCTAATCTATTTTCTATTCCTTTTTTCAGGGAACCATGATGTATATTACAGAAAAAGTGGACATCAGGACTGAGATAATTTGAAGTATCTTTGTTTTCAATATCCTTGTTAGTCACAAGGTTTGTATGCCCATTTTTTTGTTTTATATGATGTTTTATATGACCGGTGGACACAAGTGAAATTATAAGCGAGCGGGCTTTTAATTTCAGTTACTAGAACGCTTACGTTTTGGCTTTGGGGGTAACATATTATGTCTTATGGGTATTCAACGTGATTTAAAAGTGACACATTGGACGCTTCACCTCTATGATATTATGATTTATATTGGCTACAAATAAAAAGTCCGGCAATAGTATTTAATCCCCAACTTCGCATCATGACTAAAATTGGGTGGAAAAGAAAACATTTATTTAGGATGTTAACACATATTATTATCCATTTTCAATTTTCATGACTCGATACTAATTTATGCAATTTTTTCTAATATTAGGAGATGTGGTTTTGCATTGTGAATGAACTTGGAAAAAATCGTTCATTTGTATGTTCTATATGCAGAAGAATTAGAAAGAAATGCAAGCTGCCATTTCAGTAATGGAGGGATCAAGAAAACATCATGAGGATGAACCAAGTAGCAGACGTTCTGAATATGCAGAATAAGCTACTTCAGTTTACGATGTATATGAAAGGTAACTCTCTGTCTTTGACTTTTATGAATTCATCTTGACGAATTTATGTAAAAGTGTTTTTATTTGTGTCACTTGGAGGAGATCTGGACATACTAAAAAAAGCCACTACTTTAGCACCTCTTTTGGAAATAATACAATTTCCCTCTTCATGCTTTAAATCGGTTATGTTGTAGTTGGAATGGAACTGATTCTTTGAACTAACAGGGTGTTTGGCATTGCTTAGTAGTTTTGCGGTTTGGACCAAAGAAGAAGGTGCGAAAGACAAAGCCATCACCCGGAGTTTTGGAATCGATTTTGTTTGAACTAACAGGGTGTTTGGCATTGCTTATTTAAATTTTTTCATGCTATAATTTTTTTGAGCAAGTTCATGCTATAGATCGAAAACATGATTTCTGTCTTTTGTGATTGAATTTAATCAAGGGACCCATGGTATTGGGACAAAATATTAAGCATAGTATATACTTGGTTTCTATATTGTATATGTCAATTCATGAATTAATTGATTGCCTCTTTCGTAAGTATCGTTTGTTTAGGTTCTTAGTGTGATACCTTGAAGACGATGTTTGAAATCTTGGACCTAAAAAAAAGAACGAATAACGGCCTAACCGCGAAACTACTCGCTAGCAATATAGTAACTGCGACTTTCTAATAGTTGAATACGTATTACAAAACCAAGCCGAAAAACGCTCCGCAACAATACACGGGTACCAAACCACTTGTATATACTCATTTGTGATGACAACCAGTTATATATACTCATTTGTGATGACAAACGACGTCGTTTCACAAATGAGTATATATATATATATAACAAGAGCCCAACAAAACTGAAGCCCAACACAAGGAAAAAAAATATTGCCGACCCAAAGTAAAAAAATAAAAATTTACAAAACGTACTCTCAACTTTTAACTATTTAAGGTTTTTTTTATATAATAAACTTTATTTATCAAATATATAACACATATCTACCGATTTATTCAGATAAAAAAATACCCGCGGAAAGATCTTCGAATTGCGAACAAAACGAGCCCAATATTGCAATGCTTCTGACATACGTGCGATTTTGAAAAAAATGTTCAAGTTTAATATATATATTTAAAAAAAATAAACTTTCAAAACACACCATAAACTACCTAATAACTTTAAAATAAACGACAGGTGTCAGAATCCGTCGACTTCTTTGATAAAAAAATATACCGACGACTACGCCTCTGAATTACGAACAAAACGAGTCCAATATTGATGCTTTTGATATGCGTACGTGTTTGTAAAAAATGTCGACGATTAATATACATTTAAAAAATATATTTTCAAAACACACCCTTGTCCTACCTATTACTTTAAAAACTACTCTAAAGTTTAATGAAAGCTAAATATGTAGAAGTGTAGGTGGTCTAAAGGCAAATGGTGGACAAATCTATGAATGTTTACTTTTTTAAAAAAATTACTGGCTACACAAGTACGATAATGCATCTTCGAAAAATAAACAAAAATAGCTCCACAGCAACGCGCGGGCCGAAACAACTACCAAAATATATATTCGACAACCAAAGATAAATAAGCTCGCCGCAACGCGTGTGGCAATAGATTTCAATTGTACAAATACGTAAAATTACATTTATATATAGTCTGGAAAATACATATAAAAAAATATTAATTCGAGAAAAATAGTAAACTGAATACAAATTTAAACAAAACGAGAGAATTTTCGTACCAAATTTATGCAACATAAAGTTAACAAAAAAAGGCAAAAACTTTCGAATGAAGCTTCACTTCTTATGCAATCGATTCGCAAAATAATAAACATCGAATTTTTATGAACTCCCACTGTTTGAGTAATTGATGCATGTAATTAAAACAAAAACTAAAAACAAAAAAAGTTATTCCTATATTTCAAAGCTAATCATCAAGTCAACCACAAATCATAAGCAAGGCTATGGCCCAGTATTTGTAATTCTGTATTTCTGTTGACAATATTCCAAAACTCGTGAAAAGAATCTTTTTCTAAGTCTAGTCACAATATTCCATCGTTGCTAATTTCAACCAACGTTCCCAATTGGTCTTCTATAGCTGCTGGTCGTAGGTGACGAACACGGCATATAGAATTGTTCATTTTCAACTGCTTTGCAGACATGTCACTAGTGTTGGAAAAGTAATGAGATGACCAAATTGAGATTCAGTATACACCGCTTGTTTGGTATATAATATAATCATTTTTTTTAGTAATATAATATATAATCATTTGTCAAACATATATATGCGGAGAAAATGATAGATTCATAAATACTTTCGCTGGCGATTTACATGCGATTTTCTACATTTTTTATTCTCAACTCTTTTAACAATAATTAAAATTTATTAATAATAAAAAAACTCAAAATGCCATTTTTTACTTAGAATATCATTTAAGCTTTTATATAATAAAATAATTACACCATTTTGGAGTTTTCTATCAAATTGAATCTTATAAGGAAAAAAATTGGACCAATCAGAACGCTTGATTTTTTCATGTATGTAAAATTGTGCGATCTGATTAGTCAGTAAAAGGTCAAAATTGAATCAATTTGATCAAAATTAAAAAAATTATAAAGGAAAATTATGGAGAAAAAAACACATAAAAGTAGATGTGTCAAATTTGTGAAAAAAAACTTTAAAAAAAAGAGGTAATTATAGTGGTTTTTAATTTTAAATAAATTATATGGAGTTAAGTTTAAATTTATAAATTTACAAGTTTTATTATAACTTTAAAAAATAAACAAATAACCCCTTAAACTTTATACCCCTAGACTTTATATTTTAAAATGCAACAAACGTAAACAATTTTTTACTTTCAAACAAATATTTAACAGTATCTAATAACATCACAAATCTACCTGAAAACTTTTTGGTGGATTTTTCATTATCGGCATGAAATCATGTTGTACAACCAAATAGAAAAACACCGAAGCACATAAAATATCATAAATAAAGATAAGCGTTTTCTAGCTATTTATTGATGGGTTCGAAAGAATTGCATTTTTTTTCTTTTGGTTTAATACGTACTAAAATTTTAACATTTAAATTTCTCAAAAAGTCTTTATTCCATTGACATGTGTGTATGCTTAATTGCTTATAAATAAAAACAACAATCCGGGCCACTTTTATATCTTAAAAAAGTGTTTGTGACAGAAAAACGGGTAAAACTCATTTTAAATTTGTATATGTATTCAAGATATACAATAGGTAAATCTTTATTTGACCAAAACATATTGTATGTACGAAACATAATACTTATTTGAGTTTTTTAGTTTTCTATATTCTATAAATATTGACGCTTTTGATAACTCAACTTGATACTTTTAAGTTCGATTGCGAAGCTAAAATTTTACATATTTTAACACAAAGTATGACCATGAATCCTAAGTATAGCCGACACACTTATTCAACTATAATCATAAAACATATACAATATCAACTGCATATCCAACAGTAAGAATATCAGTCTTTCAAAGTGGAGGTCAATAGTTCGAATATAATATAGAACAAATTTAATGAATCTATTTTCTTCGTATGATTTCGATAATACTCTATAACATACTTATAAAACAGAAGAAAAAAAATTATAAACATATATAAAAAAACATAATGTTTAAGCCTCGTGCGTGCACGAGCATTAAAACTAGTGTGACTTATATGTTATTTATAAATAAAAATGCCAGAAAAAACATACATCAAATGTCTAAAATGTAAAATGCTTATTTATAAAATAAAAAATAATAGAAAAGAAAAAAAGAAAATGATTTTTTCTTCTTCCTCTTTCTTTCTTGTTACCTGCAAGAAAAGTAAAAAAAAAGAAAAAAATTAAACCCAAAACAATTCACAAAACAAACGCATATAATGGCCAACGGTTGGAGTTTTGGTTTTTGATTGTGCATCGACCTCGGTCGAGTTTCCGACCCATTCGTCCCATTTAAACTTCGCCGACCGGCATGAACCTTTTGGTTGCAGTGGAGGCGACCCAATCATGAATCGGTCGACTGATTGGGTCGATCTCCCACTGCGCCCAGCCGTATACAAATGAATTGCCAGAATACAACATTAAAGAGAATCATATATTCATACCACGCCCAGCCGTATACAAATGAATTGCGAGAATACAACATTAAAGAGAATCATATATTCTTACCAAAAAGATCGACGAACTTCACCCCATTGCTTCATTTGAGAGTGAACCAGTTTCAACACTTAATGATACCGTAAATTTCAGTTTATAAAATTGTTAAACATGTTGGTCGTGGGTTGTGAGATGATCAGTTTCCCTTCGAAATATTGTTGAACAAACAAGGGTTCGCCCTATGCGTTTGATCGTTTATACTTTATAATGATTAGAGTGAAGTAGTGAACGTTCAAGTGAATTAAAATGACAATAATAGTATGTCTCGGATTCTTCGATCTCAACCGAATTTCACAAAAAAAATCACACATACAACTAATGACCCAACCAGTAACTTGAACGAACATACAAACTAACAAACTGGCCAAGTTATTTCATTAACTAGTTATATTCAACCAAAGTACGGGTACAAAATAACACAAAATATACTATGTAATCAATTACATAATGTTGAATCTGTGTTCGTTTGGATGTCAATCATAAACATTATACTATAGTATTAAACACCAAGATCGTTCCCCCGAGGCATCATAAATGCATTTATGGCTATGTCGGGTTTTTTACCGGGTTTTTTCTTAAATTGGTATGACCCGTTTTCCTACCGGGTTTGGTGGGTTAAGTTTTGAGTGAGAGGATACGTGTCTCTCAATTGTGTTATACCACCACCACACACCGTCCCATGTTTATTCCCAAAAAAAACACACACCACACACATAAACCATACGCCGCCGCTTTAATTCGTGATTCAAACCACATACGGTAGATTTGAGATTTGCAAGAATAGTGGCTTTCACTTCCAAAATTAACACGTATCATTTGTCTAAAAAAACATTCACCAGATCTATGTCTTCCATAGATCCACAAAACTCTAGCAAGATCAACAAATCACATAAACCCTAAATCATTCACTCACGTGTCAGCTTTTCCGGCCACCGGCAGCAACTCCTAATGATCCGGCGACCTCTTCCGACCTAATGTTCATGCTTTATGATGTGGTTATGTGTTTTTTTAGTTTTATTTATCCACAAAACAAAAACAAATTCCAAAGGTATGATCTTTTTTTTTAGTTCTATTAATGTGTATCTTAAAAATTTGGCTTTTTTATTCATTTATGACTTTTCTTTTTATGTTTTTAATATGAGTTTGGATTGTATTTAATGGGTTTTAAAAAATCAGTCAATTACGTTTTGAAGCGGTTTTTATGAGTGTAGAGTATGAGAGATGAAGATGAAGATAGAGATAAGGAGAACAACGACATTAGTTACAAGAGGCTTCAGGCATATAAAAATTATTGCTTTTCTTTGTGGTCATTTTTTAGTGAGATTAAAATTAAAACTTTATTTTATTTTTATCAATTTTTGGGATAACAGTGTGGTTAGAATGTTTTGAATTTTTTTTAGTTTTTGCAGCTTTTAGGTATTCACTTAGTTCGGATTGCTTATTAGACCCGTTTGGTCACCATAAAGACAATCTTGACAGATGAATTTGATTCATGTGTTTCTTTAATCAAGAAACGAGATTCTCCTTTGACATGTTAAAATGTTTTCTCCTTATCCTAGAATTGATAATAAAAAAGTGCATATTTAGGAGCATTATTTGGAGTATATTTCTTATTCTGTGTCGTGACATAAATCTGAACATAATATTGAATAGGTGTGAGAAAAAAAGGGCCAGAGGGTGAGAGTCCGTTAGAGACGGGTGCGGAGAGCAAGTTGAGGTACATTGTAGGATATTGGAAATCATAACACAATCGAATGACTAGTGGATTAGCCAAGTTCTAGAGAGAGAAAGTGAGAGAGAACTTTCTAGAGTGAGAAAATGAACTTGTATTAATGAAATGACTAACCACCTCTTCCATGCAATTTAGGCAGATTCAAAAGGTTTATAAAAGAAATCGTTTGAGAAACTATTGTGTGTTCTTCATAAGTACTGCCAACTAGATTCCGCATAGTTGACAGTATATCAGTGTTTCATTAAGGAATAACGATCCTACAGTCCGCATCTGCATAAGCCGTTAGTGCCATAGCGGTGTCTTTCGGATACTAAAGACCGCAATTTATGGTTCCTCTGAGATACCGAAAGACCCGTTTAAGTGCTTCAAGGTGCTTTTTGGTAGGCGAAGTCTGATACCTAGCACACATGCATACAACGAATACAAGGTCGGGTCTGCTGGCAGCGAGATACATTAGGGAGCCGACCATACTACGAAATCGAGTTTGATCAACTGGAATCCCTAAGGGGTCCTCATCCAATTTAAGTCGATCCACCATGGGTGTATCAACAGGGTCACATAAATCCAACCCAAATTTCTTTAATATTTTAAGAGCAAATTTTGATTGATTAATAAAAATGCCTCCGGGATTTTGAGAAACTTATAAACCTAAGAAAAAAGACATTTGCCCCATCATTGACATTTGAAATTTAGAACTCATCTCATCAGAAAATATGTCACATGCTTTAGGGTCGGTCGAGGCAAAAATGATATCATCTACCTATATTTAAACAAGAAGAATATGTTTGCTTGTTTTTCGAGTGAATAGTGTCGGATCAACTGCACCCTTGGAAAATTTGTTGTCCAGAAGAAATCGTGACAAGGTATCATACCACGCCCGAGGAGCTTGCTTTAAACCGTACAAAGCCTTCTTCAGACGATAAACATGTGTCGGATGGTCTGGATCAACGAAACCCTCTGGTTAACTAACATAGACTTCTTCCTTCAATTCACCATTCAGAAATGCTGTCTTTACATCCATTTGATAGATGGACATGTTTTTACTGGCGGCATTGGCGATGAAGATACGGATAGCCTCGATACGTACAACCGGTGCAAATGATTCCTCGAAATCAATGCCGACCTCTTGTCGATATCCCTTGGCCACTAACCTAGCCTTGTTCTTCAGAACATCACCGTACTCATCAAGTTTAACTTTGTAAATCCACTTGAGAGTAATAATCATGACACCGTCTGGTTGAGGTACTAATTCCCATACTTGAAGTCAATTAAATTTGTAAATCTCATCTTGCATAGCTTGAAACCAGCAATCTTCAGTAATTGCAGATTTGAAGTTCTTTGGTTCGACTTTTGACAGTACAGAGTTATACAAGCACCATAAGGCATCGGTTGCCAGTTGTTTTCTGGTGGATACCGGCCGAGAGGGATTGCCAATAATATTATCCAGCGGGTGATCTTTGCTCCATTTCCCGAGATGATGAAGTGTTTGAGAGACATAAGGAGATTCTGCTGAACTAAGATCCCCGGATGATGATGCTTCAGAACTAGGTTCCGGAGCAAATACGTTTATGAAGGGATGATTGTCAACAGGAGCAAAGGGATTGTCTTCCATGAGAGTAGATTCAGCTGCAACGCCTTGATGTAAACTTGGAGATTGTAATGCCGAAGATGACGGTGAATGACTTGGAGAAGGTGCATCTTGATCAATGGTAGTAGATGAAGGTGTACCGGCTGAATTGACTGGGACTGAAACTGCTGGAGCAGGAGAGACCGGTCTTTCAACACGAGGAGGTTCCATGTATTCATCGAACATTGGTTGGAATAAAATCTCCAGTTCTTTATTTGTGGGGGGTACATAGGTGTGCAGGAACGGTTTGGTACTAGCCCTGAACTTAATTTGTCCATGCGTCAGAAAAATAGGAGCGGGTCTTGTACTGAGTTGCACAGGAGCCAACTGTTCAGTCAGCTCATCGAATTGAACGTGAATAGTTTCCATAATTCGTCGAGTTCTTTGGTTGTAGATTCTATACCCTTTCCAGCTAGGTGCATAACCAACGAATATTCCAATATCAACTGTTGGTTGTAATTTTCCAAGATATTCGCTATCATTTGTAGGGTAACAAAGAGCACCAAAGACACGGAAAAAGGTAAGATCAGACTTCTTATCATGTACCAGCTCATATGGGGTTTTGTTATGGAGAGTGTGAATGAGGGATCAGTTTTGGGTGTAACAAGCAGTAGCCACAGCTTCCGCCCATAGAAACATCAGAGCCTTGGAAAATATCAGCATTGTCCTAGCAGCCTCTACAAGAGTACGGTTCCGTATTTCGACAATGTCGTTCTGCTGTGGAGTCCTTGGAATTGTATTTTGGTAAAAAATGCCGACACGTTCATAACATGCAGTCAAATCTTTATTGACAAATTATGTGCCATTATCGGTACGGATGTATCTAATAGTTTTGTTAAGACCGACTTGTATTTGCTTTAGAAATTTGATGACGACCTCTGGAGTTTCATCTTTCGATCTCAAAAACTTAACCCAAGTAAACCGAGAATAATCATCAACGATGACTAAGATGTATTTCTTCCCATTAATTATTTGCACTCGCATCGGGCCACATAAATCCATATGAAGGGTATTAAGAACTTCCAAGTTGATGTTTTCAGGTTTGGGTTTATGGGTATGCTTTTTACTCTTTCTTAGTTTACATGCAGAGCAGAGATGATCTTTCTCAAACTTCAATCTAGGTAAGCCTCTGAGTAAGTCCTTTCGTGCAAGGTCATTGATGGTACCGAAGTTCAAGTGGTTTAAACGATGATGCCATAACCATGATTTGTTCTTGGAGGCCTTAGACAATAGGCAAATGGGAGAGGACTTCATCATGTCTTCAACCAAGATAGTGTACAAATTAGAGCCGCGAGAACCTTTAATCAATTCAACACCATCCGTATCTCAAACATAACATGAATGTTTCCTGAATGCAACTTCCAGATCAGAGTCGCAAAATTGTCCGACAGAGAATAGATTGTGTCCTAGTCCTTCCACATAGTATACCTTGGAGATTACACTGTCACCAATCACATAATCTCTATAACCCATAATAGCACCAAAGTGGTCATTCCCGAATCTAACTGTCCCGATGAACTTTTTCACAAAAATTCCTGAGCCGTGAGCGATCTCCAGTCATATGTTTTGAACAGCTTGAGTCCAAATACCAAAGGACGATCTGTACGACCTGCATTTGAAAATAGACGAAGATGGAGAGTTTGGAAAGTTGGATCCTCGATTATGGTTGGGTTTCTGTTGGTTAGCAGAAATAATGGCCTAATTCTTGTTTTACTTAGCAGGTGCGCTACTTTGGGTTTAGTGAGCCTAGTTAAAGGGCACTGTTCTCCTAAAGTGAATATTCTACCTGTGGGTCTCCATTGATGACCAACACTGGTAAGCACTTTGCTTGTGAGTTTCCATACTTGCCTAACTTGTATAGGTTTCCAAACTTGCTTAACTTTGCGCACAACATTATGAATATTATGAATAGTGTAGGATGCCTTAACAGATTGCAAATAATCAACCACACATACATCATGATTTGCAGAAATTAAACATTTGTTACATGTTTGGCAAACAGAATCAGAATTTGAATTAATTACAGTACGCTTAGAGCTACTACTAGAATCAACACGATTCGTGGTTCTTAAGTTTGACTTATTTGTCCTAGGGTGTTCTTCTACTTTCTTCTTGTTAACACCTTTAGCTGGCGAGATCCTATTTTTCTTGGTATTGCTCCTAGGCTGTGATCCGCTAGCATTGGTGTTCTGTGTACTCACTATAGAAGGAGGCACATGGACATTAGTCTTCTGAGTGTTCTGTTGCTTTACATGTTTGTATGTGTTACTATTTGACGTGTCACATTGTTCATCAAAAGTAACTTGCTTTTTCCTAATTAGAGGGGTAGGAGCCTGCTTTTTATATCGTTGGTTAAAAGATTTTCTTTTTTTTTTTTTTTCTTTTTTTTTTCTTTTTTTTTTTTTTTTTTTTTTTTTTTTTTTTTTTTTTTTTTCGGACAAGTGCTAATCGCATATTCTAATAGTTCCTGAGAGTATTTAGTGTAACGGCAAGCAAAGACAGTTGATCTATCTAGCTTCCTCTACTATTTCGCGAAGGGTTTCTACACTTTCCTTAAGATGTTTGAGATAATAAAGATGAACTTCCCTGTTGTTCCTATAGTGAGGGGGAATTGGTTCAACATCTATAGCATACCTACCGGGTGCAAGAACTCTTGGTTTTATAGACTCCATAGTGTTGCATTTCAAATTTTCATGTATTCGAGCTTTCAGATTCTCATTTTCAGTTAGCAAGGTCGTTGTCTATTCTATATGCTTAGCACGCGTGATCTTAATAGAATCATACAATTCCTTGTAATGTTGTTTAACTTTTTCATTCTCTGCCCTAAAAAGCTCATTTTGTTCTTGAAGAACGGAGACTTTTTTCAGTTAATTGAGTGATCTGAAAATCTAAGGTCATGAAATCAAGAGTACGGTCTGCTTCACTACGGGTCTCTTTCAATTAAGAGATTTGTGTTCTTAATTTTTTGATGGCGTTGTCCTTTCCTTGAAGGGAAGCTTTCATTTTTCCGATTACAAAGACTGAGTCAAAATCAGGAGTATCTCTAGCGGATGTTGATGGATTATTTCCAAAACTTTCTTTAAGGTTTAAGTGATTTACCTCAAGATTGGAAAACCGTTTAACTAACTCATTATGATTATCTTTTTGAATCTTATCACGTAAATTAGAAAGCTCAGCTTCAAGTTCCAGACAACGTGCCTCAACAATAGTGTGAGCATCATGCATTTTAGTAAATCTAGATACATTAAGTTCATAATTCGTTGCAACATAAAACACTTCTTTGGACAAGCAATCAGCAATTGAATTATCATGTGCAATAAGAAGGTTTTTTCGTTCAATCTCATCATGCTTCCTATTTACAACATTTTGGTCAACTTCAGCTTCCAACTCCTCAAAAATGTATTTCATTTCTTTAATTTCTTTAGTTAACGCCTTTTGGATTCCCTCAAAATGTTCTTTAAGTGTTTTGAAAAATGGAATGACCTCGATGAGATAACATTCCTTGGTTTGTTCAAAACCCCTTTCCCCTTCAGTGAGCCCTGTTGGTGTAATTCTCTTTTTACAGGTTTTCTCAAATTCTGAAAAAAGTTGTATAAGTGCAAAAATATTAATTTTCACTTGACTTTTTGTGGGAAAGGGCCAAAACACATAAAAACCACGGGGCCCCCCCCGGGGCCCCCAACTTGGGGACAAGGTTGCTAGGTGTATTTGGTGGATACAACGTCAATGCCTTTGATTGGTCTGAGACGGTGGTCAGCTTTTCGAGAGCTTCTTCTTTCATCTTTTGTGATCTTGAGACCAAAATATTTTCGCAGGTTGATCAAATTGCTTCTGTGGAGTGAAGGTCGCTAAATAATTCTCTTTCGAGTAATCAGGTGGTGCAATCTTAACCTTATTAGTCACACACTCAGGGTCTTTCATTTTGTCATTCATTTTCCTCTTAGTGATTTCAAGCTCTCTCTAAGGGTATCCTTAGTGTTGTGAACTTAAAGCGGGTCATATTGGTTTTTTGATAATTTCATAACATTATATAAAGCAGGCTAAAACTTGCTTTGCCAGGGTGAGGAATTAAAGGTTTTATAGCCAATAGCTACCTTATTTTGTTCATTATAATAGGGCTTTAAGTTTACACAACTGTGAATTGTTTGAAAGAGACTGGTCTTTTTTGTATAATTTATCTTGGACCTTTTCTTTTAAAGCTTTCATGTCCAAAAATTCTTCAAGGTATTTGTTTTCTTTTGTTTAAAATCTTTTTCTAAGTGTAACTTCTTCTGCCATTGACTGGGTTTATGGTTGATGGTAGAAGAAGTTGCATTTTTACAGATATGAAGTTTCCTTTTTCAAATTTTCTTCTTTAATATTACGGTCAGTGATAACTATTCTTAATTGTTCATCAATCTTTTGTTCTCTTTTCGTTAATTCAAACCTGGCCCGTCTTTCATACAGTTCAACTTGTTCCTTATACGTTGCAAGTTTAGCAGTTAATGAATTATCAACTATTGTGTTTCGTGTTGTGTCAGAGACATATTGGGCATGTGGTTCATGCATATCATTAAATATCATCATGTATGCATCATTTGGAACAGAAGATACATTACTTTGTACAACCGGCACTGCGTTGTCCTTTACATACTGATCATACAGAATCATATTACTATCACTAGTGTAATCAGCATGTGAATCAACAACGTAGGTTTGTTGTACATCATCATGTATCTCGTGTTCTTCATGATGTTCACAAACAACATCCTGATAGTGATCATGGTCATGTACCTTAGATAGAATGTCCGAATCATAAGATGGACCAGCTTCATCATAAACAGGATCTGACGGATGATTGATTGCCTATGGAACATAGTCTGTGCCATGGGAGTCCTCATCAACATCAGTCAAAAAGCATCACCTCATCAGCTTGAAACATATTATCCACATTGAGTGCTAAGTCCTGAACGGGTTGTTCATCTACATCTTCATCAATGGCGTTGTCTTGTCCACCTGTAAGAAACAATAACTGCTCTTCATCCAATGACACCCCAGTCTCTTGACCTTGCATCATCAACATCTTGTCTTTGAAGTATTCGAAGTTCTGTGGACGCTTGGGTTGAGTGTAATTCCTTGCTATGTGGCCTATACTGTTGTAGTTGTAGCACTTAATCTGCCTTGCTTGACCTGGATTAGCATTCCTAACTCTGTTTTGTGCTCCCCCATAACCAGCTGCACCTCTACCCCGTGCATTGTTCACTTGACCTCTATTATGTCGACCTTGAACATTCTGAACCACAACCTTTCTGTCTTGAAATGTAGCATGGTTTTGTGTATTTGATGAAGTTCTGAGTTGATTATTTGTTTGAGGTAGGTATGTTTTATATGATTGGGTGAGTAGGGCAAGTGTGTTAGTTAAATTCTCAATTAAGTTGTCTGTTGAAGAGAGTCCCGAATCAAGTTGAGTGTTGTCAGCAAAGTGTGGTGGAACATATGTGGATGGTGGAGTTGTAGATGATTGTGAATAGTGCTGCTGGTGTGAGACATTTGACATCAAAGCAAGTGGATCCACAGTGTGTTGAGTGAATCGATCCAGCATCATTTTGTTCTCATTGGCATGTGCCTCGTGTTGCTTCAGATAAGCATACAACTGATCATAGTTGGAGTCCCTCAATCCTCTGTTTAGTTTCACTACTGTAACAAATCTACCACATTCAGGTAACATGTTGTTTGGACATGGTCATCTTGATGTTTCGCATATCATTGATGAGTTTAGCAAACCGAACATAGTAGTCGTGAATGGTTTCTCCCTTGTTTTGATGGAAGTGTTCAAAGTCATCATACAGTTGTGATTCACGGTCCTCTTTTGTTAATTCTGAACCTTCCAGGAGCATCTTCACATTGTCCCATATGTCCTTTGCATCAGTGTAATGATTGATAAGAGAGTAGATATCTTTTGGCAGCCCTTGAAGTAGGATGTTCGTTGCCCGAATGTCAGCATTGTACCTTTCCTTATCTTCAGGTGACAAGTCAGAATATACTCGTGGTCGTTCTGGACCTAGATGTGGGCCACCTTCAGTCCCTTCAGCTAGTGTTTCCCAAAATGTCCCCATCTAAAATGGTCCTTCATCAATTGACTTCAGAATGTTCACACCATTCTCTTTACCCCGACAATACAGTCGAATACGTTGTTGCCATGATGCAAAGTCAGTCCTATCAAGCATAGGTGGTCGGGTATCTGAACCGGCACATTGGATGTCTTCCGAAAGATTAGCCATCGTAATAGATTGTGAAATGATTAAGTTGATCGAACAATGATTAGTGATTGTATGTTAAAAGTGGTGATTGATTGTGTGAAATGGTGAATTGTTGTAAAAGGTTGTTAGGATTACAGGTTGAAGAATTTAGTTCAAAAATCCAAAAAGTCAACAACTCGCTGGTTGTAACTCGCTGGAAGAGAGTAGACAACTCGCTGGCAAGAAAGTAAATTGACAGAGTTCCTGTTCACAAGTCGCTAGAAAAAGATCTTCAAAAACCTGTAACTCGCTATGCTTAACTCGCTGGAAGAGAGTAGACAACTCGCTGGCAAGAAATTAAATTGACATAGTAAACAAAAAATAATAAAAAAAAATTAAATAAAAAAATTCCTGTTCACAAGTAGCTAGAAAAGATCTTCAAATACATGTAACTCGCTATGTTAAACTCGCTTGGTAGAGAGTAGACAACTATTTTCTTTCACCACCACTCACCCTTTTCTTTTCGCTGGCCAGAAATTAAATTGACATAGTTCATGTTCACAAGTCGCTAGAAAAAGATCTTCAAAAACCTGTAACTCGCTATGCTTAACTCGCTAGTATCCAACTCGCTACCTGTAAGTCGCTAGATCCAACTCGCTACCTGCAAGAGAAGATAACTCGCTGGACTTAACTCGCTACCTGCACAAGACGACAACTCGCTGACACTGTACTTACTGACACACAGTGTACTATTCTGACAACTCGCCAGTACAGTACTTAACTGCTCGAAGAATTAAGAATAATAATCTCGCTTAAACCCACCCCCCCCCACCCCCCCCCCCCCCACAAAACACACACACAAACAAAAAAAAACACCAAAAACATTTAAAAAAACAAAAAAAAAAAAAAAAAAAAAAAAAACAAAAAAAAAATCTCGCTGGGATGAAAAAACTTGGTTTTTCACCTAAAAACACCTAAAATTACCCGTTTGAACGTTTTTGTCTAGTTTCTTCTGCACAACTTGGTACTAGAAGGCTTTAGAAAACTGATAAAAGAACTTTAAATCATAAATGTCAAGATCAAAGAAAACCAAGAAAAGATATAAACCTCAAAAAACCAAAACTTTTAATCTAAAAGTAACATAGAAAAATGCACACACAATCTAGCTAATCATCCCATGGGCTCTGTTACTAATTGTAGGATATTGGAAATCATAACACAATCGAATGACTAGTGGATTAGCCAAGTTCTAGAGAGAGAAAATGAGAGAGAACTTTTCTAGAGTGATAAAATAAACTTGTATTAATGAAATGACTAACCCACCTCTTCCATGGCATGGAAGAGGCTTTTATAGTTACAATGAAACCGGCCTAAGGCCTTGGTAAAGGGCTAACACATTGGGTTTAATACCCGGCCCATTACCGAACATTATACATTAACTATTTAACCATGAGCAACAATAAACGGTAAAATACACGGGGTGACCGAGTCTTTTTCTAATATCTAACATTTTCTCTTTCTTTAACAGTAGACTCAACTTGATGTTTTAGCAACACGTTCTCATCATGCAATGTGGACAACTTTGCTTTCCAAGAGACATCACAAGCCATTTTCTCTTTTTGATGTTGCAATTTGAGTTCAAAAGCAATACTTTGAGCTTGTGATCTTTGAAAATCGTTTTCAAGAATTTTGATTCTTTTGAGCAAATTGGCTTGGATATCTCTGGAATCGCTTGAACTTTTCTCAAGTTCAACTTTTAACAACTCATGTTTTTGTTGTTCTACCGAAAGCAACACACAATCTCGGATTTCACTTGTCAAGGATACTTCCAAAAGTCGATCAATTTCATTTTGCAAAAGAATTTCTGTTGGAGATTTTTCATTGACTTTTTGTTCCATTGTCTCAAAAATATTTAACATTTCCTGTACTTCCTCAATGAGTTCCTCTTTTATTTCACTCAAAGTCTTGTATAAAGATCTTGACATCGGAATCACATCGGTTTTATAAAACTCTCTTAATTCATTTTGACTATCAGACAACCATCTTCGTTCTGTGTCTTGTAAAAAAGTTTTATTAATCCTTGTTTGGAAACCGACAATTGTATCTCCCAATGTGTCAATCATTTTTAATAACCGACTCTCTTTTGGCATTTTTGGACCTGGTGATTCCGATGGAACATCTTTAGACTTAGAACCATTATCAGAAGTAGAAGGAATTGAAAAATATGTTTGTTCAGCAGAAAGTTCTTGTTGAGGAACAAATGTTTCATAAAGCGCATTCAACTTTTCATAATCAATTTGAACCATTTTGTGTCTCATTTTGTTTTGACTTTCTTCGGCATCCTCTAAAGTTTCCTCTGAATCAGTTGAATGAATTACCAACTTATTACTATGAATTAAATCACCATCATACATTTTAGGTTGTGCTGCAATGGCCTTCTTGAGACGCTCAGGATTTGTATAACCCAACCCAGCTTTAAGAAAAGGATCATAAACTTTATTTGGTTTCTTCCCAAGCATGTGAATCGTTTGAATTGACTGACCCATTTTATAAACAATTCGATCATGAGAACTTAGTTTTTCTTCGAGATCAAGGATATCATCAAGATACCGATCTTCTCGTTCTTTAAAAGCCTTCTTTTCTAACTGAGTTTCATGTTGAATTATTATTTTTTCATTTTCAACTTTGAGAAAATCATTTTGCATTTTTTCTTTTTCTTTCACAAGTCGGTCAATCGTGTCCTTATCATTCCTTAGTTCACGTTCCAATTCATCACATGTTTCTTTATATGTTGAGTATTGAATTGTTTTTGACTCAAATGTTTTGACCCGATCCTTAAACGTCTCAAGTTCCCGTTGTAGCAAATCTTTTTGCTGTTTAAGCTCATTATTCAAACGTTTTTGATTTTCAGCTTCGCGTTGAACATTGTATGCTAGCATTTGTATTTCACGATATTCGTCATGAGCAGTTGAATCATGTTCAGACGTGCCACCATTATTTTCCACAAACGGATCATCAAATATGATATTAGAATCTATTTGATCATCATCCGTTGTTTGAATAATAGTTTGACGTTTCCCATGACTCACTTGTTCATGAACCTTAGACGAAGCATGTACCTGGCTAACAGCCTTTGCATCATAGGATGGTACATTCTCAGCATTGTCATCAGTTGTAGTCGAGCCATTAACATGACTGTTGCAGTTAACTCTTCCAAATCTTCTCCATATGAAGTGTCAAGCATGAAATCATTCTCTTCATTGCTGAGGTTGCTTCCAGCTTCATCTTTCATAGCTAACAACATTTGTTCTCTGAAATACTTTGCATCATGAACTTTTGGTTTCTGACATTCACGAGCATAATGACCTTTCTCATTGCAATTGTAACACTGAACATTTGCTTTGCCTGGAGTAGACTCAGTTCGTGGAACACGCTGAATAATCTGATTGCTTTCATCACCTGCATTTCTTGTATTAAACCCTTGAGTTATGTTTCTCCCTGCATTCTTGTTAACATTTCCACCATAACCTGCATTCTTGGTTTGTATATCAACTAGACCATTCTAGACCACAACTTGATTCCTTGTGTTGAAGGAAATACGAAGACGATTGTTGGTGGGTGTAGAGAACTTTTGAGAGATTACTCGAGCGAGTAACATCATAGCAGTTGTAAGCTTATCCTCTTGAGAATCGCCTTGTAACTCCCCTTGATATTCATCATCATAATCAACGACTGATGGAGGATGTGTGACATAGTATGGTTGTGGAGAATAAGAAGAGTTTGCATGAGAGTGTGATGAAGAAGCATTTGAATGAGCAATAAGAGCTAAAGGATCATGATTCTTGGCAGCTTTCTTTGCCCTTGATGCTAGAACATGTGGTTCAAATTGCACTAACGAATCATACAACACATCATAAGAGACTGCAGATCCAGTTTGATTATGACGAACCATGGTAACATATTTGCTCCATTCTGGTTGCAAGCAATTGAGAAACTTTGTATTGATTGCCACCGGTATCGGACGAACATTATTACGATCCATGATGTTCACAAGTGTTGTCAACCTTTCATGCACAGAGTCTAAAGATTCCCCTTCTTTTGCTGCAAACTTATCAAACTCATCCATAAGGCGTAAGTGTCTCACATGAGTAGTAATTTCAGATCCATGCATCAACCTTTTGATTCGTTCCCACATTTCTTTAGCATTCTTACATGCATCCACTGAATTGTATATATCATTTGGTATTGCTTGAGAAGATATTCATTGACCCTAACATCGCAATGTTTTGCGCGGGGTGGGGTGGTGGGGTGGGGGGGGGTGTTCTGTTACCCTCAGTATTTTGGGACAACGGGTTCAAGTATTGGTACAGTAGGATTTGTTGGATCAACAACCATGGGTCTTTGATAAGGGCCATTTTGTATCGAATTCCACATTCTCTCCCCGTCTTCAAGCTTGTTATCCAAAAACCTTCTGAATCGACTTTCCCATGGAATATAATTCCCCTTTTCAAGCATTGGAGGTCTTTCATTAGCTCCTGAATCTGCTAGAGTTTGTTGATTGGAGTTGGTTGAATTATTTGAAGTAGACATGTTGTATCAAATGATTACAAAGCAAACTTGGATCGTTTTGGAGATAAAGTATTGTAATCGTGAAGTTAACGAGCAATAACAACCTTGTCTTGTATTACACTTTTAAACTTTGTTACGAAAGCTCAAGTTCCAAATTAGAAGATACGAAACCTCTGTAACTGTGTTACGAAACCCAAACAATAAGATACGAAACCTCTGAACAGTGTAACGAAACCTCAAAAATGATGTTACGAAACCTCTTGACTGTGTTACGAAACCTCTTGACTATGTTACGAAACCTCGAAAACAGTATACGAAACCTCAAACTGTAATACGAAACCTCTTACAAAACCTTTAGTTATCAAAATTGTAATACAAAACCTCTTATGAAACCTTCAGTTATCAAAACTGTGATACGAAACCTCCACTGTGATACGAAACCATGAATTTACGAAACCAAAACCAAGCTTTTGATACGAAACCTCTGATTTACGAAACCACAAAGAGTACGAAAGCTTCCACAGTATATGAAACCCAACGGTTACCGAAAGCTCAAATATACGAAAACCTCCTTTCGTAAATTCCAAATAAACTCTACTTTCGTACAATTATAAGAAATCCCTAACTTTCGTGAATTCGTAACTACGAAACCTAAGAAAACTTATGTATTTGATCTTTAACAGTTTAAAAACGATAAACTCAATGTTATCTGTTCAAATTAACAAGTTTCTATGTTACGATGCTAGATTATGTTACGAAAGTAATCTATGTTACGAAAAGCTAAAGAAATGACTTGTGTATGAAAGTTTACGAATGAATTCTTCCTTTTAAAAGCTTAAATATTTTCCTCGAAACAGAATTTTCCCGCCTAAAAACAGTTACAGAAACCTATCTTCTTGTTTACGAAAGCTAACAAATCCATTTTTTCGATCAATTTTGAATTCAAAAACATGTAATTTTCGTAAACGAGGTATTAATTCTACAATTTGATAGTTACGAAAGCTAATGTATTGCGTTTTAAGATAAAAAACACATCAAATCATAAAACTAAACCATACGAAAGCTACTGTTCATCCTTACGAAAGCTCAATCGATCGAATTTCTTACAATTAGGCTCGATTTGATCACAAAAACTACACTAGATCTCTCCCGACGATAGATACCACTTGTTAGATGTTGTGTTTGCTAAGTAGATATCATACGAATGCTATATGAATAAAGGAGAGGAGCTAAAGAGTATTTTTATCCTTTTCTAAATTTTCATTTCAAAAGGGAAAATAGAAATGGGAGGGAGAAGTGAGTGTTACAAAGGCAAGACATGTATATATACTCCTCCAGATAAGTTTAATTATTACTACTAAAACTATTTCTATTTTCCCTATAACTTAGTCAATCCTTGGTCAAATTTACTTAACTTTGACAAGATAGACTTTAGTACATTACTATCTACTAATAAAAACTTAACTAGCTATAGGACCAATTAATAATTAACACTTTTTCGTTCCTAATATTTTTAATATAATAAATTAATTTTCTCTCTCTTCGTTACACTTTCAAACATTTCCTAAATTAAATCAAATTTAATCCCACCAACAAACCAAACGCACCCTAAGATTTGGTGTTGATCCCAATGAACAGATCTTCTTAGCTTGTTAAACCTTAGTTAACCTAGATAAATCAAAACTAACTATATGAGAAACTATGATTGTGAATACTACAAGTTATGCGAAATCTTACGGAATACTATGACGACACAATGAATATAAAACTTTGTATATATTGAAGATAATATTACTGCATAGGGTTACAGGAATAACTAACTATGAGATATGAATTCTATATATCTCTAACTATGTCGTAGGGTTCCTTTTATACACTAAGGAAACCTTAATGGGCTTACAAAACGCGTACAATGATAATGCATATCTATTCCTAATTTAACTCATGCATATCATAATAGCAGTACTAACTATATAAGACTAACAGTACTAACTATTAACTAACAGTACTAACTATACTGACAGTACTAACAATGTACTGGCAGTACTAACTAATATAACTAACAGTATTAAGTACTTAGTCTATTTTCTTCAATCTTTAGCAGCAACATCAACTCTATACCAGCAGTAGTAAATTAGCACCAGTAGTAGTAACTCAGATTTCCCAACAATCCTCCCCTAAACTTGATATTTACTTGTCAATCATCAAGTTTCTTCACTGTAAGCTCCATAAACACCAGGAGGATGTATCCAAACCTACTCTTTACTACTCTTAAGCACATGATTGCCCTGAACTTGATAAGCTCAAATGACATAGTACTTTCTTCTTCAGCTTATAACTGATGTTCATACATCTTCTATAGTAAATTTTTTTGATCGAGGGTACTTCTTCTCCACTAAGCATGTTACATTCCATGGGATGTACACATCATATACAGAGTGTTGTACTCTATAATTTTATACAATTTTCCATCTCAGCATTTAATCTAGTTGATTCATCCATATTCAACCTTTTTTCATCTGGGTCTAATATAATCTTAGATCTCCCAAGCAACAAATCATTCTTCAAGAGATTGATCTGAAACCTTTCCGAGAGAGAACTAACTGTATTCGATATATAGTTTGCCATGTCAAGCTTCTTAATATGGCTTGTGTGTCTCCATGATAGCTTATAAAATTCCATCGGCTTGTTAATCTGTAAACATACATGTCTTTTTCTTTCATCTTTCCCAGCAACTGATATTCCCAATTCATAATAGGAAATTTTTTGGATAGTGGCTCATAGTTCACTTCACTGTCATCATTAGAAATTATCTTTAAACTTAACCTAAGTTCTTCCTTCTCCTTCTCATACTCTGTTGCTTCTTCTTCTGTAACATCCTTTGCAGATTTCATCACTTTTGGTTTCTTGGGTGACTTCTGTGTTGCATATGATCCTGCAACTCTTTTCAATCTTTTAGCTGGCTTCTGAGCTTCTTTCTCTGAATCCATTGGTGTAAAATCTTGAATCCTCTTTTGTTGTCTTTCATACAACCCCTGGATTTCTTCATAAGACTTTCCTTTCAGCTGACTGTGTTTGTAACCACCCATGTTCTTTAGATAAGTCATCATAAGATTCCTCAACTGTGTTTTAGTAGGTGGTTTGTTTCTGATTGCCTCTGCTCTTTCAGCTGCTAACTGTTTCTTTCTTCTTTCAAAGAATTCTGCCAATAACCTGGCCCTTTCTTCAATTGTATACTTCTCTTGTTCTTCTTGTGTCATTCTAGCAGCCAGTTCATAATCAACATCTATCCTTGCCTGCACCTTCATACATTCAGCCTATAGCAACCTTAGAAGCCTCTTCTTGTCTTTCTCTTTCTACTCTGAGTTCTTCATCCAATTCTGCTTGAAGTCTTAAGGCTACTTCAGCATCTCTTTCTATCTGTGCATCACCTTGAACCTTTTTCTTTGTCTTCTCCACAGGTTCAGTCTCCTGTAGAATACCTTTACCTTTGTCTTTAGGATCAATGGTTGGAAGAGGTTGAAGTGTAGTTATTGATCTGATAGGTCTAGAAAAGTCTTCTACATCTTTAATAGCAACTCCTTTCTCCTTAGCTTTCTCTTCCTTCATCTTTATCAAAGTCTGAGCCATAGCCATAGTAACATCCTCATCATCAAAGACTATTGTTGTTGTAGGAGGAGTCCTTGGTGCAGCAGTACTAACTCCCTCACCAGCAGTATTAACTGCTTCTGTGTCATCAGCACCAATCTTTCCTTGGTTCTCTGCATCTTTCTCTTGAACAAAAGCCATTCCTTCATCCACCAGATCATCAAGATCATCAAAATCACTATCTTTAAACATTGGCTTTGTCTTGTCACTTGTCCTCCCCTGTTTGGATGCATCCTCCTCATCCAAATCATCATTAGAAGACTCAACCTGCCTGTATATCCTCCTTCTTGGGTGTGAGATGCTTGACTTCCTCTGTCTTTCTAATTTCTTGACTCTTTTCTTTAGTTTGAGGATCTCCACAGCTTGAGCATCCTTCTCTTTCTCCAAGTCAATCACCTGTTTTGACAATTTTGTACATATAGCCATTAATTCTTTCAGTTTCAGCCTACCCTCATTACTTCCAGGTGTGTAACTTCCTATGAGAGGTGAATCATGGGGTGTAGGTGGTATAATGTCCATCAATTTAAAAGTATGTTCCATGCTGCTCTCCCCACTTTCAGATGTGTGACCTTCTGGGAGGGGTAGTTCATTGGGCTTTTCAAGCACTCTCTTAGACCTAGTCTGAGCAAGAGCGCCCCCATGGTTTCTTGGCGCCTGGGACTGCCACCTGTATCCATTCCTTGAGGAATGTCAACATTAGGCATTGCTGTGGTCTGGGTCCTAAATATGTTATCACTATCCTGTGCTGCAACTAAGCTAGCATTAGTAGTGAGAGCCCTTTTCACACTGTCACCCCCTCCTTATAGCCTCATCGGCTCCATGGTCTAGAGGCACACTAGTCTGAGGTAACTTAGTGACCTTTGTGGCTCTCCTATGTTTTTGAGTCTTTCTTTGTTTTCTTTGATATGTAGATGGAGATGGGAGTATTTGCTCAATGTGAGCTTCAGTTTGAAGTTCATGGGAAACTGTTGGAGGTGTTTTAGTTTGAAGTGATTCAGTTTGAGGTTCTGAAACATTTGGTTATGAGGTAGAGGGTGTGGGTTAGGGTTCAGGGGGTATTGCTGAACCTTCACCCTCAGGTGCTTAGTTATGCAGCAAAATAGAGTCAAAAAGTGGAGTAACTTTTCCTAATTTTTTTTTTTACTTTTCCTTGCCATATTAGAGAAAACTAACAGTATGAACTTGTTCTCCAATAACTGTGCAATAACATGCCTCTATTCATCACAAGCACACTAGAAATAACTAGATAGGACATGTTGACGAAATTCTGAGGATCCAATATCTATGATTAGCCCATGAATAGAAGTTACGAACTGTTAACTAAAACAACATACCAGTTGTAATCCATTCCACTCAAGACTTCCAGTTGTTTATTATCACACCAAATCAACATACTGCTTTGCTTAACCTAGCAATACTAATCCTTAAGATATCAGATTAAGCTTCAAATTCGTCTAAAAAGCATCTCCAAACCATGTCAAGCATCAATCCACCCATGACAACTAAGCAGTACTAACCAAGCCTAGCAGTATAAACTTTTTGTACCAGCAGTACAAAGTTTCTTCAAATAGAGAAAGCTAAGCCCAGCAGTATTAAGTAACTGATCATCATGTTTACCTTCCAACTTCAATCCAAATAGCACTTGTGTATAATCCGCTGCACTTATACACCATTAACCTCCCCTGAGATCATGCAGCTACAGATTAAGCATACAAATGCTTGCCACCAGAAAATTAAATCTACTCACATCAAAAGCTTTAGTGAGCAAATCAGCTACATTATTATCAGTGTGTATCTTGACCATCTCTATCAATCTCTTCTCATAGGAGTCTCTAATGAAATGATGCCTAATCTCTATATGCTTTGTTTTAGAATGGTAGACAGGATTCTTGACAACACAAATAGCACTCTCATTGTCAACATGAATCTTTGTCTGCATAAAATTGTATCCATAATCCAACATCTGATTTTGGATCCAAAGCACTTGACCACAGCAGTGAGAAGCAGCAATATATTCAGCTTCAGTAGTTGAATTAGCCACCACAGTCTGCTTTTTACATTGCCAAGAGATTAACCTTGAACCAAGAAATTGACAACCTCTTGTTGTGGATTTCCTGTCCAAACTGGCACCTGCATAGTCACTGTCTGAAAAAGCTTCCAATATAAAAGGAGAGTCCTTAGGATACCAAAGGCCTAAATTGGGTCGACCCTTTAGGTATCTAAAGATCCTTTTTACTGCATTCAAGTGGGAAACTTTTGGTTGAACTTGAAATCTTGAGCATGCACAAACTGAGATCATAATATCACATCTAGCATTTCCACCAAAAGTAACAAAACCTCCATCAATGTCTTGATAGTTAGTAAGGAAGTCTTTGTTCCCTGTCATGTGCCTGGAACATCCACTATCAAATATTCCTTTGTTTTTCAAAGCTTATTGTGAATTTCCCTGCACAAAAGTAAGAGAGTCAGTGTCTCTTGGGGACCCACGCCACTACTGACTTGAGTCTGCCTTGTGGATCTATATAATTTACTCTTCAAAGCTTGTTATGGATTTCCTGCAAAAAATATTACTTTTAGGTCTCCAAACACCAAAAAACCTACTGAGGCCTTTAAAAAAAATGACCCCAGTTCCCTTAACAGTACTAACTGTTGTTTGCCCAGTAGTATTAACACCATTTACTCTGACAGTATTAACTTTTTCATTTGAAATCCTGGTATTTGGTGTTGTTGATTTATAAAAAGGCCTGCCAATATGTGAATGAGACTTATGAAAAGCATTTGTTCTTAAATTGGAAACATTCACTCTGTTTGTATGGGTAGCAGTATTAACTGGTCTGAATGTACTAGTTGATGTTGTTGCTTTTAGAGAGCTTTGCTTGGCAGCACTAACTGGTATTCTTCCAAACCTTGTTAAGACTGCAGATGGAACAAATTTATTTTGATGATTTATTCTCTAAGCACTGTTCCAAATTGGTCTTACTTCCCTTATGACCAGTAACTTTTCTTTATTTTTTCAAATAGCTTTTAGCCTTTCTCTTTCCGTGGAAAATCACATGTCTTTTATAGTTGGCTTAACTGCCACAAACAAAACAAGCTTTCTTTGTAAACCCAAATCCTAACCCCAGTTTTTGAGTCATTTTCTCATTCCAATCTCTTCTATCTACCTTAGGATTTTGAGTGATTATCCTAGGTTTTTCGCGTTTAGGTTTAACTGGGATTCAATTCCTAACATTAGTAAAACGCAATCCTTTTAAGACTAAGTTTGTTTGTTGCTTGCAAATCATTAGATTAAAAAAATGTCCTCATCATCACTAACCCAATCTTCAATGATAGCTTCATTTGGCCTAACAGATTCAACTCTAGGCATTTCTACACTAGCATCACTAGGTGAATGATATTTGCTTCAAACTGAGACAACACTACGCACTAGTCTTATTTGTTGTAGGCCTATAAACAGAATCATCCAATCCTGCAAAAGATAGGTCAGCTAGTGGAGGGCATGTAGTTCCAGTTATTGAAGGAGGAATAGAATGATATCATTATCCTTTTTGAACCTATTCATTGTTTGATTGTATCTCATCACGTGAACGATATCAATACCACTATTTAAATAATTCATAACCACTTGAATCATTTTTATTCAATTGATCTCCATATCCTAGACCAGTTTTATCTTTAGAACTTATTTGACTATTAATCAGTTTATTTAAGTTTTTAGAAGATGTTTCAAACTGTTATAGTTTAGCTTTTAAATCATCTTTTTCTCTTAAGGTTTCATCTAACTGATTTTTAAGTCTAGTGATAGCATTACTTTTGTCTTTTACTTCAAATTCTAAGACTGTAATCTTTTCTTCATAGACAGCTTCATTTTTCTGATGAACAACTAATTGTGCCTCTATAGATTCTAGGCCTAACTGATAAGCTATAATTTCTAGATTAGCCTTACTAAGAGTTTGTCTCTGTTCATCAAACTATTTTTAAAGTTTTCATAGTTTATACACAGTTTTTAGAACAAGTTTGTCCCTTTATGTCAGACCTGAGGAGTTGCAGTGTAGGCATGAGGTGCAAACTCGTTGTTCTTTTTCGAGCTATATAACTCCAGTCATTTCCCAGTCCTTATATGGCAATCAAAGCATTGTCCTGAAAAACCAATGCATCAGAGGTCTCCACTGGTACAGTCCTTCTGGTGTTGTCCCTGCTCCTATACCTTGAATTCTCCATTCCTGTTCCCTTGATTTCTTGGTGCTCTACATTCCTTTGCAAAATGGCCCCTTCTATGAAAATTAAAGCATTCAACCTTAGTTTTATCAAAACCTTCAGGTTCTTTGCTGTTGAAGATTAATTTTCTTACTAGTTTTCTTATAAAATGCTTAACCCTCATAGGGGGATTGGCTACCTGCCATTTAAGTTCATTTCTTCCTAATCATCATGAATCAATCTGCTCTAGTCTTCATCTATCCAGTTGTGGACATTTGAGATTAGCAAAGAATGAGTACATTAGATCATCAGTATATGATGAGAGTAGGCTTGTCCTCTTGAGAATTATGTCCTGATGCAGTAGAAACACCATAGCAGTTTAACTTCAATTACAGTGCTAGTGTCTTTTAGAGAGAAAAGGCCACATTCTGTGAGTTTGTAGATGATTAGAGGAACCTTTGATATCAGCTTCAAACACTTTTAGGTTTTGTATAGATCATCATATCAAATCATTCTATTTCCATCTTTGTTCTCTTAATCAAGGCTACATAGTTCCATGATGAAGGTAGAGCTCTAAAAATTTCTTATTTGCATCTTCATCAGAAAACAGCTGCCAATGAACTTCTAGAAGGGCTGATAGTTTTTGAAACCTATCATTGTTTATATAGGCCTCAGTGCTCAGATACAGAAAAGTTTTCAAATTATTTGATCTGTAATTGAGCGCAGGTTAGACATTCTTGTGTCGTCAAGTGTTCTCTGGGGAGTCAAGACTACAAGATAATCGCTGAGCACCAAAATCTGCCTCTGAACATGCTAGAGACACGCATAACGCATAAGCAGTCATCATCATCTCTATCAAAAAGTACACAGACTATCGCACCTCTCACCCCAGTCCCATACAGATACTTGATACCGTGCGTGTAAGAGACACATCACCATCATAGCCCCACTGTTATTCTCCTCTCCTAATCGGGATCTTGATGCCCCTTATATCTCCTCCGCCACTATAACTGCAGCGCCTCAGACTTTTCACTTTCTATCTTTGCCTTGCAATAAGAGTGCCTTCTTGCAGCAGTCTTTGGAGGCACTTCAGTTCTCACAACTTTGTCTAGATGTTGTTACTTTGTATAGGACCATCATTAATTCTAGATCTACTTGGCACACCAAACTATAATATGTGTTAGTGAGATACTGCTCCATCCTCATGCTCCAAAGGGTATATTCACCCTTCTTGAGGATAGGAAGTTTTACTGTAGACACCATTTGAGGAGATTCTAGTGGTGCTATTTGCGCTGCAGGTTCTTCACCAGACATTGTGTATTATAGGAAGAGATTTAGATCTGATAAAGTTCTTCGTATTCAGAGTTTCTCCACAATCTCTGATACCACTTGTAAAGTCCCAATGAACAGATCGTTAGCCTTGGTTTTAAAGCTTATTAACTTGGATAAATCAAGACAAATATAAGAAGAAACTATGATTGTGAATAAGTACAAGTTATGCGGAATCTAACTTGCAATACTAAGAAGAACAATGAATACTAAACTTGAATATATTGATTGCAAATATTCTGCCTAGGTTACAGAATAACTAACTAAAATTGATAATTCTAACTATGTCGTAGGGTTCCTTTTATACAACAAGGAAAACCCTAATGGGCTTACAAAACGCGTATAATAATAATGCATATCTATTCCTAATATATTTCATGCACATCACTTTAGCATTACTAACTATATAATACTAATAGCACTAACTATTAACTAACAGTACTAACTATACAGACAATACTAACATTTGTAGGGCCCAGAGTAGTACTAACTAATATAACTAGCAGTTAGTTACTAAACTAACTTAGTCTATTTCTTACAGTCCTTTCAGCATACAGTATCAATCTTTGAAACTAGCAGTATTGTAGGAAAGGTAGTACTGGCAATAGTAACTCAAAATTCCCAACATTCTCTATACTATTATTATGATTTATGTGTTGCTTCGTTCGTTCCGTTATTCGTACAGATATTCCGTCCTTTTAGTAAGGACACCTCATGACTTGATTCTCATTTGTTTTAGCTACTTTGATTCGTTTGATATTTCGTCTGATTTGCTATCCGTACTCATGACTCATTGATATTCGTTGATATTCTGTTTGATTTGATATTCGCATTCATGATTCCTTTGATCTTTGTTTGAATATGATATTAGATCCGTTATCTTGATTGAATTATTGGTAACTTGTTCAGTTTGCTTAAATCTTTGCCCGAGCTAATTTGAACTAGCATGGAATGGTACCTGACATGTCATTGATGCACCAATGACCATGACACTTCTATGGCGGTGTGATTAGGTCCACGGCGTTCGTTCCCTTTTGAATGATAGCCTTTGATTATTAATAGCTTACATATGTATGTATACTCGTCATTGTACTTGTGTATATGGATATGACTTTGTTTTGCAATGAGCGTATAGATGCATCCTAGGTACTTTGTTCCGTTCAGTTTAGGTGAATGGTTGTGTGTGTGCTATAACCCATTATCCACATTTGGTACATAGAGTTGCTAAAATCATGTGACAAACTTATTATGTGGCTATATGATTATATCTGTTTAGGGTCTATTCATGTATCATGTTTAGACATTTATTTGAGCTCGTGGGCATTCCTTTGTTATTTTCGATTCTTATTCATTTGATTCATATTTTGTATGATATTGGTTTAGCAGGTTCTCGTGATTCGTTTCATTCAATCTTTTGTCCTATTACTTTTTTTATTATTATTTCTGTTCACAGAGTGTTAGCTCAGCCGCGTTTTCTTTTCCTGCGGCAGGTAATAAGCGGGAAGCTGGGATTTGAGTGTTGAGAGTAGGAAGATTTTAGAGGACCGACCCTTGATAGATTTCCTTTGTTTGGATTTATGTTTAAAACTTCTTTTGTTTGAAGATCTCTTTTCATTTAGACTTTGTTGGAATTTTAATACTTTTGGAAGTCATTTTGTTTCATGACCTAGTATTTTTATTTAATAAAGTCTTCTGCTTGCGTTTATATGTTCTGATGTGACTACAAATGTGATCGTGGTCTCTTTATCGGAGCGGGGTGTTACATGCATAGATTGCATCCTCAAGAAATGTACTCCACAAGAGTCATACAGCTTCCATTCCAACACTTTGTATCCTTGTTGATTCCTCCATACTGTAATATTTACATGTGGTTCAAACATATTTTTCAAATCATTCCATAACACCATATCCAAGTCTTCTACTGGTCTTGTTGATCCATATCTAGCTTTTACCAACTTGTACAAGTCTTCCAAATCTTCCTTGTCAAAACTTTTAAGCATATGACTAGAAAACTAAGTACATCTGTGACTTTCCATTAGCTCTCACTATTTGATAATAGCTTTTCTTTCCTTCTTTGTGGATCTTCCAATCAACAATCCTTAGAGACTTAACAGCCAAAGGAATAGCATCAATTGCTACTTCCTCTTCATCAGGAACAATTTCCATGAGCTCTTTAATCTTAGTTGCTTCTTGATCATCATCCACTTTAGCTGTTTCTTGAACATCATCCACCTTTTGCTTTTTAGTGACCTCTTGTTCCAGCTCAGTGCTGCTCTCTTTGAACTACCCTCCACCAACTCAGTTCTAAAATCCACAAACATGTTTACCCTTTTGAAAGCTTTGTCAAACAATTCTTTGATAGAATCAAAGTCTTTAGATTTTAAGTCTTTGTGCTTCCAACCTTTCATGTTCTTAAGGTAATTAATCATGGTCTTCTTCTGTTGAGTTTTGGTTGGTGGTTTGTTCCTCTTCTCCTCTGCTCTTTTAGTTGAAGTGTTTTCTTCTTTGCTCTAGGAGTTCTTTAAACAATGTGGCTTTTTCTTCAATTGTGAACTGCTCTTGTTCTTCAACTTGCAGTCTTTCAGCCAACTGGTAATCAGCATCAACTTTTGCTTGAATGTCATCCCAAGAAATATTGGCTTCATCAATCTTTTCTTCTTCAGCTCTGGCAATTCTTTCCATCCTTTTTTTCATCACATCTATGCTTGTTATTTTAATGTGCAATCTCTTCATCAAGCTTGATTTGATCTTTCTTCTTCAAAGGCTTCTCAAGTTCTACCAATATTCCTTTACCTTTGTCCTGAATTCTTGAAGGTATTGTTGTTGTTGTTGTTATAGATTCATCAGGATCTCTGAAAGCAATCCCTTTAGCTTTGGGTTTTACACTTTTCAAAGCTGCAAGTGCTTGAGCCAAAGTATACTATCATCAACAGTTAAATTCACATCTTTAGCAGCAACTTCTTGTTCTGGAAACACCTCATCACCAGTCAAAGTATCTATATCAAACATCTCTTTGTCAGCATCATCTTGAACATTAACCAGGGTAATGTCTTCATCTTCCTTAATATCATTAATCCTCCTCCGCTGTTTGGATGCATCCTCACCCAAACTTTCTTCATCACCAAAGGATTCTACCCTAGCTGTCAAACCAACTTTATATAATCTTTTTAGCTTATGAGTTCTTGATCTATCTTTCTTTTCAAGCTTCTTGACCCTCCTTTTCAAACTAGCAATCTCATTATCTTGAGTTACCATTCCCTTATTTAACTAATCAACACTCCTTATCTTACAATGGTCTTTGTCTTCTCAAAATCAAAAAACCTTCTTTGTAAATTGGTACATAATGCACATCAATGCTGACCTCAATGTTTCTGACTATCCTCACCACTTCGAAGTTGTTACCATCTTGCGGAGCAGTGGATCATAGAGAAATGTTTAGATACATCTCTAATCTAGTTTGAGCTAATTGTATTCCCCTATGGTTTCTTTGAAACTTATGGTGGGACCACTACCTGAACTAGGTTCCTCGGGAACTTGTTCTAGTGTTTGCCTTCGGATCGGGTCTTAGTTATTGTTACCTGTCCTGCTCTGTTCTAAGCTAGAAGTAGTTAGTTCGGCTGCCCTCTCACCAATCTGTCACCCAACTCCTTATGGACAGCCTCATCTGCAACAATGTCTGTAGGACCACTAGGCTGAGGTACCTGAGTGTCCTTTCTCTTAGGCTTCCTAGGTTTTTGAGTCTTTTGAGGTGAGTTGATGATTCAATAATGGTGGGTGTGTGATGGGGATCAGTGGGCATTGTTGAACCTTCACCCATTTCAGACTGGTTTTGTATCACCATTGTTGGAAACACAGGTGTTACTCTACCAGAAAAACCTTTGCCCACCCTTCTTATATTTCCAAAAATCTTCTTAGTATGAGAGGGTGCAATATATATCCTTTTATGATTTGGCATCCCATCAACTTGTTTTATCCAAAAAAATCTTGTACAATCCTTGGTTACATCAAAAATTTCACAAAAAATGATCAAGTTTCTAACCATACTTTCAAAAATGTATTTTGAAAAGTTGAATTTCTAATTTGTTGCTAAGCAGATGTTGGGAATTATAGTTTTCCTAACTTAGTACCGTTAGTTATAAAGTTAGTACCGACAGTTATAGTTTGTACTGTTAGTATTAGTTAGTATTAGTTTGTACCGTTAGTACAAAATAGTTAGTTACCGTTTTAAGAGGATATGAAAAGATATGCATTATCTTTTTTCGCGTTTTGTAAGTCTGTTAGGGTTTTATCTTGTGTTATAAAAGGAAACCCTACGGCATTATGAAAAGATATCTCTCTCACAAAAAGTAAATCATAGTTTTGTAATTGTAATCGTTTTTTTAGCATATTAATACAACAGGTTTATTATCAATATTCATTGTTCTTCCTTAGCATTATAAGTTAGTTTCCGCATAACTTATAGTGTTCATAGTCATTGTTTCTCTTGTAGTTTGTATGGATATATCCATATTGGCTACAACCCTTAACAGGGTAGAAATATCTATATTGTATTGGGATCTACAAGTGGTATCAGAGCTTGTAGTAGATACTCCTGTAGTAAGCAGAACTTAAAACCCACCAGTTATAAACTCTACACTTACAAATTCTATTCAATGGTTGGATCAGATGATGATATTCCACCACCACCACAACAACCACAAACACAAACACCAACACAACAAGCCCCTCACACTGTCTCAACCACAATAAAACTCATATTCTTAAGAATGGAGGGAGTATGAGATAATGGGGCCATGAAAATGGAACGTATTGGCCTATCCTAGACTATCCTAATCTGAGAAGTCATCAAAGAGGCAATGGTTCCTGTGAGTGTCTTAACGGATACAAATGGTGTAATTAAAGGTTCTTGCCTCCCAAGAATGCAGAGAAATTTTAGCCATGAGTAAGAGCACAAGGAAAGCAGGACACCTTTGCTTATGGATTTACCAGAAGATCATCTTGCTAAATTTCACAAAATGACTGATGCAAAAGAGATGTGTGAAGCTATCAAATCTAGATTTGGTGGCAATGATGAATCAAAGAAGATGCAGAAGTATATTCTAAAGCAAGTTTGAAGGACTTCTCTGTTCAATTAAAAAAAAAACCCTACTGAAGGGCTACATAAAAGCCTTTGACAGGTTTCAGAGTCTTCTGAGTCAACTAGAGATTCATGGTGCAGGACGTCTTCCACGAAGATGCAACTCAGAAGTTCTTAGGTCTCTACCTTCTGCCTGAGTCTTAAGTTTCTTAATATGAGGACCAAATCCAGAGTTTGTGGACAGTATTCAGTTTTGATGATCGTGTATTAATAATATTGCAGGTCTTTGAGACCTGATGTTAAAGGCTCTACTGCTAATCCTCTCAGCAACAGAATGTGGCATTTGTTTTTTTGAGAACACTAGCAGTTACTAAATGAATTAGTATGCTTATGTGTTTCTAATTCTTATGTCATAACTCACAAAGTGAACATCCTTCATCATACTCTTTCCTTGCTAATCAGTCCAGTTGTCCACAATTGAATCATAAGGATCTGGAACAACTTGATGAGTTTGATTTGGAAGAAATGGATTTAAAATGGCAGTATGGCCCATGATTTCTATGGAGAATGGGAAGATTAGAAGTTTTACCAAATAAAAGACAGGGAATGAAGCTGCAATTTGATGCCAAGGATACCGGTATGTTTTGACAAAACCAAAGTCGAGTGCTACCAATTGTTAAAAGGACAGAGCATTTTGCTAGAAGAGTGCAGATCAGGGGAATCATGATAGTAGGAGGAGAGATGCTGGCAACACTGGGAATAAGATAAAGACAATGGGAGGATGATCTGGTAAACAGGAGGATTTTAAAGCTTCGGGTGACTCATGATGGAGAAGGTGTTGATTGGCCAGTCACTCAGAAGATGTGCAATTGAGAAACGTATGCTTTGATGGTTACCAGACTGTTCAGGATCAGACCACAGAGGGAACTTTTGTTTCAAAAAGTGAGTGTAAATAATCTTATGCTAAAAATTAAAAAATTATATGATGAACAGAGGGAACAACTTGGTGATGCCAGTATAGAAATACAGGCATATACTCAAGCTTTAAAGAAAGTAGAAGCACAATTAGTTGCTCATCAACAAAATCAACTTTGGTATGAAGAAAAGATTAGGTTTATGAAAATTGATTTAGAAGATAAAACTGATGTGCTTACATACCATAAGAAACTATTGGCAGAAGCTGAAAAAGAAGAATTAAAAGCTAAAGTAGAAAAATGGCACAACTCTTCTAAAAGTCTTAATATTATGCTAAATAGTCAAATGAGTGCTAGGGACAAAGCTAATGGGCTTGGGTATGGAGATCAAATGAATAAAGGTGTTTTAAGTTTTGAAAATGAAGTTTTTGGAAGTTTATTTGACGGTAGGTCTAGTGATATAGAAGATAGTCCTGTGAATAATAGATATGCAGAGGGGATTGGATGATGCAGTTCTCCCTCCAATGACGGGGATCTACATCCCTTTTGGACCTGATAAAGAAATAGATGACTCACAATTTACATATGGTCCAAAGCAATCTAAACCTAGTGAATCTGATGCTAGGAGCAGTGACTTTACTTCTTGTGAATCCAATTCTAGTGAAGAAACACATGAATCTATGCCTGAATCAGTTGTCAATGAACCCAAAGTAGTAAGTCAACCTAAAGTTTGGACTGATGCTCCTATCATTAAGGAGTATGAATCAGATAGTGATAATGAACATATGTCTCTACCCTCAAAAGAAACAGGAAAACACCTAGTTTTGCTAATACTATTAAGCATGTAAAAACTCCTAGGCAAACTGTTAAACAACAAAACACATGTAGTAAGAGTCCTAAACCTGACAAAAAGGATTGTAGTGGTTTAATGTCTAAAAAACTAGGTTTGGGATATGGGTTTACTAAGAAGGCATGTTTTGTATGTGGTAGTTTTAGCCATCTTATTAGATATTGTGATTTCATGAGAAAAGAATGGCTGCATACACAAGCTGAAGTGAACAAAAGGAAGTGTAAGGGTAATGGTCAAAGGGAAAATAGGCTAGTGTGGAACAATGTGAATAGAGTGAACCACCAAAACCAATTTGTTCCTACTGCAGTACTAACTAGAACTGGCAAAATTCAAGTTAATACTGCTAGAGCTAGCAGTACTAACAATGTTAATACTGTTAGAGCTAGCAGTACTAAAAATGTTAGTACTACTAGACATAATTTTAACAGTCAGCAGTACCACAACTAATGCTGCCTAGGATGTTAATACTGTTTTAAACCTATTGTTGATATTGTTGACCTAAAAATGTTTTTCATAAAACTTATTCACCTATTAGAAGGCCATTTAATAGAACAACAACATCAAGAAAAAAAATTCAAATCAAAAGGTTAATACTGCTGAGTTAAAATCAGTTAGTGTTGTTGGGAGAAAATGGGAAACTGTTGTTAAGCCCTCAGCAGGTTGTAATTGGGGACCCAAAAGGAATTACTGGAACAAAGTCTCCAAATACAATGGCTAGAAATTGTGTTACTTTCAAAGATCCACTAGGCAGACCCAAGCCCAAAATGGCTTGGGTCCCTAAGAGAATATAATCTCTTTATTGCTATGTGCATGGATTTTCACAAGCAGATTTAAGATAAAGGGATTGTTGATAGTGGTATGTTCTAGGCACATGACTGGAAACAAGGCCCATCCTGCTGAATATCAAGACTATAATGGTGGCCCTGTTGCTTTTGGAGGTCAATTTCTTGATTGTTAACATTGGAATGATCAATCAATAGGCTGCGTTAGTTAAGGGGAGGCAAGATGATTTGTTGTACAGTTTGTATGGAATGTTATGTGCGCAGAAGCATCTTGCAATGGTGATGTTTTTCATAGAATTATTTAGGTTCTAGAGTGCAATTGAAGAGAGCTATAGATGGTACTAGAGAGCTCTTGTTGTCAAACTTCTTCAATTTTTGGTTAACAAAAGTTAGTACCGATAGGCTTATCGTTTGTACCGACAGGCAAAGTCTGTACCACTATAAAGTCGTTGGAGAAAATACCGCCAAGGGTCTAAAGTGTAAATTGTAACGGTTTGTTTGATCTTGGGTCTTGTATCAAAACCTATATAAACCCATGCTCATTTGATAATTTACTCACATAATATCTCTTAATCGCTCTCTTTCAACAACCCTAATCTTTTTTCAATCTTACCATAAAGAAAAGCACTCTTGACATCCATCTGGTACACTACAAAGTCTTTAAATGAGGCATAGGCTAAGATTAGCTGGTTGATAGCGTAAGCACTAGTCAAATTTATATATATATAGTATTAATCCCGTGAAAATTCTTTCCAAATCACTTCTCAAACAAGAGAAATAAAAGGATAAAATCTCACTTAAGAAAACACAATATGTATATTTTTTAACCGGGAAGTATTTCTTCTCGGGTCGTATCCCAACGAAATCGTGAATTGAGATTTGGAAATAATTCGGATTCGAGTTAAGAATGATAAAAGGATTTTTGAATTTTGGATTACACTACGAATATAATTGCACAAACTAAAAACAATTAACTAGCACGAAATTTAAATACACAAAAATTAAAAACGTGAGCTAAAACTGAAATTTAAAATCTAAGACACTACTTTTAACAAATTTAATACCTAAAAATCACAAATTTAAAAAGAAAATTTTAGGAAAAAGAATTAGAATTTTTTAACTATTTTTGAATTTTTTATGAATTTTTAAAGAAAAATGAATTAACAAAAATAAACTTTTTCTAAAAATTAACACTAAAATTCTACTTTTATTTTTCAAAAATACTAGAATGAAAAAGAAAATTTTACCAAAAAGAATTAAATTTTTTCAACTATTTTTCTATTTTCTATGATTTATTTAAGAAAAAGAAATTACCGAGAATCTATTTTAATTCCTAGAAAATACAAATTTAACTGGAAAAATAAAGAAAAATGGTTTTTATCTACTTAAAAGGTGCAGAAATTTAATAGAACAAAAATGCCCAAATTTTATAAACCAATTGAGCCCTAATTTTACCAATTAAAAACCTAACCCTAATTTTATTAAACTAAAATTAAAAATCTTAAATCTATTTTATTAATCCTAAAAGTCTAGGGTAGAAAGTGTAAAGAGAGAAAGAAAAGGATAGGCGGAGTAATTATCATGAATTTACACTCTAGTGTAAACAGTTAACCTTTAACTATTGAAAAAGTTCAAAACAGACCCTACGATATGGCTTATTTTTGGCTTATCTAAAAAGTGAGAATTAGCAAAAACTTAAAACTACAAAGTTGTTCATGAGCTTATACTCTACAACTTTAATAAAAGCACTTGTAACTTTTATCCACTGAATAAGCTAGAAAATAAGCTTTTTGTTCTGCACAACAGAAACTAGGACTTAACTATCTTTTTAAAACTTTAGCTTATTCCTAGCTTTTTACTAACTGAAAATGAAAACTAAAAGTTGCTAAATGAAGCTTAAGATGTATACTAAGTATTTCTTAAAAGAAATAAGCTACAAGTTAACAAGATCAATGAGAAACTAGCTATTAAAAAGTGAAAGATTCAGCTTATTGCTGAATTTAAGCAAGTCCTAATAAGCTATCTAGCTTAAATCTAATTCCTAGAAGCTAAAATTTTGGAAATAAGCTAACCTATGAACCTTGAATAAACCTAGATAAAAGGTTTCTAAAAATTACAACTAGAAATGAAAATTCTAAAAGAAATAAGCTAGTTATCTTACTTCTGCTAATACCTCTTTTGCAAGTTCAAATAAGCTATACTAAAAGCTTAAAAATGAAAACTAAATGATGACTTATGTAAAACTACTAGGGTACTTCTAAAATATTTAATTCTAAACTCTAACTCCTAATTTTAAAAACTTAAAGACAACTAGAAAAGTGACTAGCAACAACAGTATTAACTGTTGTTGCTGATGCAATTGACCAACTCCTAATATGCAGGCTAAGTTTTGAGGTTAGAACTCTTTAAACTATCTATCTAAATGTAACTAAACCTGCATTAACTAAAACTAAACTCTAAAATGCTTTAGTTCACTCAAGTCTAAAATGCTTTGCACTCTAAAACTGCCCTGGTGCTAGACAAAGTTTTTAGCACTTAAATCTTTGTCATTTTACAAACTAACTCTTAAAACCTAATTAAAACTTGTTTACTATGGAATCCTCAAATGTATAAAAGGAATTGACAGTAAATTGTTGACTTTTAGAGTCAAATACACCTTAAACCAAACACCACTTTACTAAAGCTGTCCAAACTAAAGTTTACTTAAAATCTATTTTAACACTAAAACTGACAAAACCTTATATCTACTCTACCTTATACTAACCTATTTGAACTATTTAAGCACTAAAAGTCCTAGCTTATTAAGAAGAATAAGCTAGTTTCTCAGCTAGCTACTTACTACTAATTATGACAGAATTTAAGAAATGAAAGATTCAACAATAACTAAGCAATGAAAACTCAAAACAGATAAAAGACAACTAATCAAGCATGATTAAGCATATATGAAAGCAAATGAAAAGCAATAAGCAAATCTAATTAAGCTAAGTTTATACTAAATTGAAAATAAGAATTGAAACCTTGACTTTGTAGTCTCAGGCTACTAGGCTGCTCTTTCTGAATGAGCAGCCTTAAATCAAGTTCCTAACGGCTACCTTAGCCTCTAAACCAGCTTAAAAGCTCAATAAGCTTTTAAGAGCTTATTACTCCAAATAGCCTCCAAACTTGAATCAAATTGAATTTAACTGGACAATTTTGAACACTAATTGACACATTCAGTATTTAAAAGACTTTTTATAAACTTTGAACTACTTTAGAATTAAAGAGAACTCAATAAGCTACAATTAGCTTATTACAAGCTTATAAGCTAGAAACAGCTTATTAAATGAAATCTTAAACACAAACTCAATTCAAATGTCTTTATTGCTTATTAATGAAGAGTACAAGTGAAGAAACAGGTAATACAACTGAATTTAAAAGTTTGAGCTTAATTGAAAACAATGAATAGTAAACAAAAGCTTAAAAAGGAAAAATTACAAGGCAAACTGAAAATTAACTAACTAAAAATTAACTAACTCTAACTCTGAATGCTTGAGCTTCTATTTATAGAGAGATGATGATGAGATGAGAGCTTGACTCATTTATAGCCGTTGGATCTTTGTAAACTTGAATCTAAACCGTTGGTGATGATTGATGAGGTGTTCGGACCAATAGAATGCTGACACGTGTGCGAAATGATGTGGCATTGGGTTAATACGAGGTAGGGTAAGAAGGGAGAAGCAGGGAAGGGTTTTTACGAAGTTGGGTTAATTTCGAGATTTGGCGGGAAAGTTTGTTGTAGGGTTGTTAGGGGAAGTTTGACCCGCGTGTATGTGTTTGAATCTTTGTGGAAATTACACAACAAGCCCTTTGTGTTTCTATCTTCATAGTTGTAGTGTAAAAGTAGTTTGTAGTTAACACTTCTGGCCCTTGTGGTTGTCATCTCCTTTTTCCCTTTATAAAACATCTTTTCTAACTTTGACAACTTTGGTCCTTTGACTTCAAAACATCCAAATAAGCCCTTAAACTTTGCACACTTGTCATTATTGGTCCTTGGCACTTGATAATTGAGCTTTGACTTTCTTTTCTTGTTGTCGGGTTGATCCGGTTTTGGTAACTTTTCTCAAATCTCTCTCTTGTACTTGTCTCTTCCGTTTCTTGTCGGTTTTGGCTCGTTTTTGCTCTTTTTGATTTTATTATCCTTTCCTGCACATTGAGACACAAAAGCACACATATTTCTATCTTTTGGCATGTTTTCTTGGCTTTTATTGGCAAAATCCCGGGTATTTAATATATACAATTTAACATTTATCACTATTCTACTTTTTCTTTGATGTTCTCGCAGATATCGAATGCCACTTTTTCTTCCTTTGAATCACGTCATTCGCCTTTTTCTTTTTGTCTTTTATGCACATTTACAATCATCTCAATTTGAGCTGGCTTATTTCTTGGTTCAACCACCTGCACAAAATAGTGAATATATACATAAGAACCGAATAATATTGTTTCATGCATGTAATCTGTAACATGATTTTCTACTCGACAAACATCTTGTTCGCAATTAAAGTTAAAAGTAAGGGAACCGAAATAAAAGTTCATATCTTTAAAAGGTCAAATAAGGTTTGTTCAAACATCCTAATTTTTTTATCAATAAACTTCAATCGTTTTCGTAATTATATAGTTAATTCAGCAATCCACTAAATTAAAAGGGTTACATAGTTGCTATGAGTTTTAGTAGAGGAAAAAAATTGTTAACTGAAAGGATGGGTTAAATGCCATTAAAGTTGACTGAATTTTCAAGGAGATGGATATGTTATGATACGGCATTTGAAACTATTTCACCATTAGTAAAGTGTAGCTAAAGATTATCGTAGAGCTAAGAGAATGATAGCACATATTCAAAAGATCATAGTTGTGTATAACAGATAACTAAAGAAAAAAAAGAAATACACCCAAGCACATATATGCCAGCAGGTTTCGTGAACTTGGTCGTGTTTACATTGTATTGAGCTGTGTCATAGTCTGAGTTACCGTTGTAGGCTGAGTTGTGTCCTGATACCAGTCGAACTTGCATAAATCTTCTCTTTTTGGCGACCATAAATCATATTAGTCCGCTTCTATTTCTTCTGTCTCAATTCTAGTCCGTGTTCCATTTCGTGTCATGACAACTTAAATGCTTCATCCGAAGTACTTTAAGCATGTTTAATTCGCGAAATGCAAATTAAAATGTCACTCCTCTTCGCAAAATTTTCGTCAAAACTAAGTTTAAAATCATTGCCTGAGGGCGGCCCCCATATAGGCGCCCCCCCAATATATTTGGGGCCGCCAGGTAAATACGGGACCGCCATCAGCAAGACACAAAACGGGACACTTAACTAAAAAATTTCAAAACTAAAAAACAAACACCCCCTTACCTGCTGCCTTTGACGAACTCGAACCAAAACAACCAAAACTCAAAATCAACCATTAAAACTTCAACTAAAGATCAAACCAACACTAATAATCATTCCTAACATCACAAAGATCATCAATTGTAAGTCATTTCATCTATTTTCTTTCAATTTGAGTCTAGGGTTCATGATGAACACTAAAAATCAAAATTGGGGATTTTCGATTTTTCTTTCAATTTTGAATGCAATTATGGTACTAGGATACAATTTGTATTAACTATTGCTTCCGTTGATATAGGATGTGCATACTTAGTGAAAATTGTTGAAAAATTTGATTTCAAACAAAACCCCAATTTTATTTCAAAATCACTCACGTTAGGAACATCATAAATTGTTGTTATGCATTGTCAGTACAACCTAAAAACGTTTTCAAATACATGCATAATGACCACTTGAACAAATTTCGAGATACATAATTCATATGTATTTTTCGACTTGTTTGGTTGAGCAAAATCAAACTAAAGAGCATTTGGATTAACTCTTATGATTTTATACTTAGGTCGAGTTAATCGTTACTCCACATTTGTTGCATATAGGCACACACTAGGCAAGAACTCAAGACATTACTACAAGTAAAATACAATTAAAATGTGATCTTGGTTATTTTATTCTAGGTGACAATGCCTCGCAAATCTTTTGAAGATTACAAAAACACAAGGACACTTACATTCCTCATAATTTCACATGATTTCGTTCTCAATAAAAGAAAAACTAAGAAACCTTGAAGAACGTTTCATTTACGAGGGTCGGGTGGTTTTTGATAACTTTACGGATCTTAGATATGTTCGGTCTTTGTTTCATTTTGTCGAGTTTGAGTGTCTTCTTGAAATCAATGAACAAGTTTGTCTCGTTTTATCTGAGTTTTACAGTTAGTACGTTTGAGGTTATTCTGACGAAGGTCAAATGTTTGTTTGAATTTGTCATTTCAAAACCAATTTCTCTCTTTGTCTTGAAGACTTTGCTCAAATCCTCAGAATCCCTTGTGAGGGTGCGTGTGTCTTTAGTGACCGATGGTCCATTCAAACCAACCTTCCTTCTCGATGATATCTCTCGTATGTTCGAGAAGATAAGAGAAGGTCAAGTTCACTCGCATTCGTCATCAGAAGGAAATGAGGTTCAAAATATCCATTCTCACTCGTGAAATTGTGTCAACTTTGAAACATTTGGAAGAAATAATTCGGGAAAATGTTTTCTATTTGGGGGTAATCGGGATCACGTCCCCGCATGTCTTTGTTATATGCTTTATTGCGTTGCAAACTCCGAAAAATTCAATTTGCCCTACTTCTTGCAAAACGAATGAGTGGGTTACAAGCACAGCTAGGTTGATTCTACCTTATGGTATGCTATTAACCCGCTTGTTTGATTTCATCATTAGTGAATATCCCGAGTTTGAAAGAACGAGGTCCTTATTCTTGTCGATCGTGGCATAACTCCTCTTTGGTCTGCTCAACTAGTCACGGAAAAACCAAGAAGGGGGTGTGGCACGTGAAGAGGTCTCGGCCAAGTCTCGTCCCTATTGTTATGTCATTCCCTTTCGATCAACATCCTCATCTCATCTCAACGATGATGATGACGATGGGAATGACGAATGCACATTAGCAGTTCCTTTAGGTGCAACAACACAATCTTTATTTTTCAAACTAGATTTAACTTTCCTAGGGTGGGCTTCCACTTTATTCTTTTGAGTACTACTTGGTGTTTGATGAATCTTATCTTTCTTTGTATTGCCTGAAGGCTGTGATCCGCTAGCACTAGTAAACTATTTTACTCCTGTAGAAGACAACACAGGTTTGTTAGAAACTAGGTTTGATATAGAGGCTATTTTTGTGTTTCCTAAGGATGTGACAGGCTCTGTAAATCTAACTCTTTTGTCCTTGTTCTTTGGGGTCACAGCCACAAATTTTTCATTAGAATTATTGAAGCTAGGACAGGTTTGTCCAATTATTATAAGCAACTCCTGAATTTGTTTTGTATACTTACAAGCATAGTCTAAGGATTCATCTAGAGGATTTTGTGATTTTCCTTGTTCCACTATTTCCCTAAGAATCGCAGCTTCTTTCTGAGTGTGCTTAAGGTAATCAGAGTGTGCTGACCTATTGTTCAACAATCTAGGGTTTAAATATTCCACATCAATCTTAAGCATTTCTGGATCGATAGTGTGTTTTGTAACAGCATCATTAGCTATAGCTTTTGCTTTAAGTTTCCTTAAATCATCCTTGAGAGCTGTAATTATCAAAACTTTTTCCTGAAGACTAGCATTTAAATCAGAAATTTCCACAGACTTTAGATTGACTTGATTAATTAAATCATCACATTGTCCTTTTGATCGAATACGTGCTGGTTTAATCGAGTCATAAAGTTGCTTATAGGTCTGTTTCAAATGCTCATTCTCAGCAATAAGCTTTGACACCCTATGATCCAATTCAATATTTATTGTCTCAATCTCTTCTAGATCCTTCTTGATCTTATTCTCATTCATATTTCCACTTAGAGATTTAATTCTCTATTTCAACTTTTTTATAACCGTGTCTTTCTCTTGGGACTGAGCTTTCAATTCATTTAATTTAAACAATTGATCAAAACTTGGAGTACTTTGATTTGTAACACAATTGTCCCTTTGAAAATTTTCCTGATTAAGTTGAGTGTCAACTTCTAAAGAGATGCAATGTTTTTCAAGAGTGGTAAAACTTATGAATAAGTTATCGTAAACTTCTTTTTCAATGAAATCCATTTGAAGCTCAGTCTCAAGTTTGAGACACTTTTAACATTTATGCACATTCACAGAAGCATTATCCACAAAAGAATTCACAATTATGTTCACAATATCTTTACTTATCACTTGTTCCAAGAGTCGTTCATTTTCATTCAAAACTTGATTCATTTTAACTTCAAATATTTTTGACTGTATACGATGTTGTTTCACAGCCTGTTTCATTTGATGAAAGACATTTTGGACTTTAGAAAGTTCATCAACCAAATATTGATTAAATGTGTTAAATAAGTCCTTTAGAGCTTTTACAAATAGAATTATTTCATCCCTAAAACAAGCTTTTGTATGTTCAAAACCCCACGAGCCCTCAGTGATTGTTGTGGGCGTGGTTCTTTCTTTGACTACCACATCAAAGTTAGCAAGATGGTGTTTAAGTTTCTTTAAACTCGTATTAACCATGCTGACTTTAGGAAGTTCTTTTGGAGCCTCAACATTTGTGGGACTTATAGAAAGTGTGGGTTCTGAAGAATTTACAGAATTCTGAGACCAAAAGGCTTGTTCAGCAGATAATTCAGTTTGTGGAACAAATCGTGTTTCAAAATCTTTAGAAAGTTGGTTAAGTATAGCATAATCAACTGGTGTAGTATTAACTTTCTTTTCTAACATTATGGGATCTTTTTGTTTTAAACTCATTTTTGAACGACTCTCTTCAGCAAGTGTTAAGGTCTCTTCTAAGTCAGGAATCACAATAGGATTAGTTTTCTCAATAACATCACCAACATATAGCTTCGGCTCCAACTGCTGAGCTTTCTTTAGATAGAAAGGATTTTGAAAACCTAGAGCTTGTTTAGTGGTATGATTGTAGAAAAACTGAGGTTTCGTCAACATGTGAACAGTTTGTGCCGATTGATCTCTTTTAAAAACAATATTATCTAGCTGTTTGATCTGCATTTCTAAAGCTATTTCCATATCAATGTTTCTAGATTCTTCTTTCTTAAAATCATTTTTGAGAAGAGTAACCGTTTGCATTAAAGATTCCTTTTCTTTTAAATGTTATGAAAGAGTTTGTTTAAGATGTTCAATCTCTACAGACTGTGCACATGAATCTGAAACATGATCTTTACTCTTTAAATCAACATTTTTTCCTTCTTTCAACACTTTAACTTGTTCCTTATATCTTTCAAGCTCAGCAGTTAATGTATCATTGACACTCTTATTTTCTAGATTTATCTTGGTACAGTTAGCGACTTGGGTTTTTAGATGTTCAATCACAGATAATATTAAATCATCTTGTTGTGCAGAGGAGTTTGAATTCTGAACAATTGCCTGTTGTGATTCAATCACATACTGAGAATAAGGAATGATATTGCTATCACTGGTTATTTCAGTCTCTGAATGGTTCATAACATTTGACTGTTCAAAAGACGGCATCATCTGCACAACTTGATTAATCATATCATTATTCATATTATCATGATTGTGTACCTCAGCAAGAGCATCTGAACCATAATGAGATAAATTCGCCATGAGAGCAACTTTGGCAGTGTTGATTTCATCACAATCAGAGTCATATGCATCCAAATCATCAGCTTGATAAGCAGCATTGTGAGTAATGACGGTCTGTGTGTCTTGAGCTTCTGGAATTCCTGGATCTGCCAAAAATGCTAGTTCCTCCTCATTTAGAATCTAACCATGTGCTTGAGCTTGTACCAGCAACACTTTCTTTTTAAACCACGTATCATCCCGTTTCCTCTTGGGTTTTGTGCACTGTTTGGACATATGACCTTCCCCTTTGCAGTTGTAGCAGATAACCGTCCTTTGTTTCCTAGAATTGCTTCCACTAGCTCCCGGAGTATAAGTCCTTGAGGTACCCGCAGCTAAAGAAGTTTGTCTCCCCTGAATTGGTTGTAAGGTTACCCTTCCATTATTAATGGTAGCTTGTTGCCTAGGGTTTGGCGAAATTCTCAGCTGATTATTGGTAGTGGGATAGTGGTAAGTGACAACAGCAGTCAAAAAAGACATCATATGATTGATGACATCAATTGGATCATCACCTTTCTGGAACACTGGAACAATTAGACCCGAGTCTGATTGGGAAAATCCATATTGTTGGTTAACTGAGGGAGCATATTCCAATTAAGGGATGGATGATGAAGGAGAATAAACGTTGTGGTGATTTGATGATTGATAATCATTGGATGGATAAGTGATTGAAAGAGGTGTTGATGATTGATAAGTTGAGCATTGTTGAGACTGATAAGGTAAAGCATACTGTGAAGACTGATATGGTGAACCTTGTTGTTGAAATTGAGTGTTTTGGTATGAGTTTTGATGAGTTTGATAAGGAGACTGAGTCATCTGATGGGTTGCAACCAAAGCGAGCGGATCTAAGTTGCGTTCATGCATCAAACGAACCTCATTTGCATAAAATTCATGTTTTCCCAAATAATCATGAAGCTGATCGATGTTAGTTGTGTGCAAATCCCGAACTAGTTTGACATCAGTCACAAATTTGCTCCATTAAGGAGGAAGAGTATTCAAAAACTTTGTGTTCACTTGAAATTGTTCCAGTTTCATGTTGTAGATGTTCATGTCATTGAGTAGTAGTGAAAATATCAAGTAGAATTCACGAAGTGTTTTCCTTTCTTATAAGCAAACTTATCGAATTCATCATAAAGCTTACACTCCCTTTCTTGTTTTGTCAACGACGTTCCTTGCATTATAAGTTGAATTCTTTCCCAAAGTTCCTTGGCAACTTTATGATTGCTAACTACTGCATAGACTTCTGGTGGTAGTCCTTGGAGAATGATATTAGTTGCCTTGACATTACAATCAACTTGAATTGCTTCCGTAGGAGATAACTCAGAATATTTCTTTGGCCTTGTCACTCTATTTTCTTCAATTGAAGGCCGAATGAGTGGACCATTTTCAACGGATTCAAGGATCATTCGTCCATGTTGTCTATTCATCATATATAGCTCCATTCTGCTTTTCAAAGAATCGTACATATCCTTCTCCAACATAGGTGGACGATTGTCAGCACACGAAAGAATCGCTTTGTCAGCAAGAGTCGTCATTGAGAAATGTGTATGTTAAAAGATTACTTGGTTGATCGGATGGTGGTAGAAACAAATTGTGTTTAATTAAGTTGTCTTTTAAATGTATTAAATCTCGAAACTACACGGGATTTTACAATTCTTGACAAAACCGGGAAAAACAAGTAAATGTTTCACGGGATTTTACAAGTCAAAGAAATAAACCGTATAATTTTGAAAATGTTAAAAATTGAGTTGTTCTGTATAAGCTGTCCTTGAGTTGTTCGGTATGAGTTGTTCGGTATGAGTTGTTCGGTACTAGTTGTTCGATACAAGTTGTTCGATACTAGTTGTTCGGTACCAATAGTGACGAAACTCAAAATCTCAAAAACACAAAAAGACAATTTTTTGATCGGTTTTTTGCAAAAAATCTTGTACAACTAGTGTTATGAACCCTATAGGAATAAGAAAAATGAAAACTTTAAGGTTTTTAAGCCGAAAAATTTAAAATCAAGATTTTGATATTTATAAAGGTTTTCAAACACAAAGATGACACAAAATGATATTTTTCTTGATTCTAAGCTTGTACACCTATATCATAAAGATACTAGATCAGATTTACCAAGGTAAATAATCCTTTAGTGTACACAATAGCTTTGGAATCAAAGAAAAAAAATAAATAAGGACGTTTTTTGCAAGTAAACACACGAACCAAAAATTTTAAACACAAAAACTAAATACACCACTCCATGGCTCTTGATACCAATTGAAGAATACAAGTAATCTTTGATATGTGAGAGGAAAGAACTAGTGAGAGAAAGTGGAAGGAATGATGTATCTTAGAGAGAGAAAGTAACAAACATAAAATGCATTAAGTGAAAATGAGAATACAAACCAACCAATCACCTCTCTAAGGCATGGAGAGGTGCTTATATACTTACAATAACTGGATGGGCCTTGGCTTAATGGACTTATCCATGGGTCTTGGTCTAACTAGCCTAGTAAGTTTCCAAAAATTACTTAACGAGCTAACGACTGTTATCTATGGAAGCGACCGACACTTTCCTAGGAATTTCGTATTCCTAACAATCTGCCACGCGTACTACCTCTGGCATATTCTTGTCTCAGAAGAAATATGCTATCGAGATTCTTGAGCAAGCATAGATGCTTAATTGTAATCCTTGCAGGACTCCAATTGACACCGAGAAGAAGCTTGGACCTGAAAAATCACCGGTCACTGATCTTACTTTATATCGCAGCCTTGCCGGATCACTTCAGTACCTCACATTTACCCGACCCAATTTGTCATATGCAATTCAACAGTTATGTCTTTACGTGCATGATCCTCGAGAGCCACACCTTAATGCTATGAAACGTGTTCTTCGTTATCTTCGAGGAACCACTGATCTTGAATTACAGCTATTTCGGTCTACTACATCACAGCTAATTGCGTACTCTAATGCTGACTGGGCAGGTTGTCCGGCTACGCGCCGATCTACTTCTGGATACTGTGTTTTTCTTGGAGACAACCTCCTGACGTGGTCCTCCAAATGTCAGGACACGTTGTCTCGTTCTAGTGCTGAGGCAGAATACCGCGGGGTTGCGAATGCTGTAGCTGAGACATCTTGGATTCACAACCTCCTTCGTGAGCTTCATACCCTACTTTTCACAGCGACCTTGGTCTACTGTGATAATGTCAGTGCCGTATACATGTCTGCAAACCTAGTACAACATCAACGCACCAAACATATAGTGATTGACATTCATTTTGTTCGTGACAAAGTAGCAGCAGGTCATGTTCGAGTTCTTCATGTCCCTTCTCGATTTTAGTACGCATATATCTTCACAAAAGGACTCCCATATCCGTTGTTTGCTGATTTCAGATTCAGTTTGAGCGTTCGCAAATCTTCCGCTCCAACTGCGGGGGCGTATTAGAGTTTATATTATATTGTATATTTAGTGTAATCGGCCTATTGGCCTGAGCCCATAGTCTAGAAGGTTCTTTTGTATCCTATATATAAGTTGGTTGCTATCAATAATAATCAAGCAATCAATCAAGCAAATCAACTAATCTAATACTTGATTTATAGAAGTTATTAATACTATTGAAGATGTTGAAACTCGTTTTTTTAAGAATAAAAAGAAATTACAAGACATTTTGCACTCATTGTTTGAGTTCTGAAAAGGCCTAAGTACATCTTTTCAGTAGTACGCGATTTCATCTAAACAGATGGATGTTTGTGAAAATAACATTAATTTGTGTTCTATTATTATCTAAACAGATGGATGGAGGTTTGAAAAGGCCTAAGGAAATCGCGTTTATTTCTAGTTTCTCGCTAAGACGCTAAAAAATATGTTCTATTATTATATAAAAGATTTTAACTTTTGAAAAAAAAATATGAACATGAAAATTTATAAATTTTAATCTATACTAGATATAAAGCAAATTAGACACTATCTTTTCATTTAATGCCCCAAAAAAAATTAAGTAATCCAAGTTATAAAGCATAATGTATAATTCTTAAATGCATCCTTTAACCATAAAAAAATGAGAGGTGATTTACAACTCTTTATTTTGATTGGGACACTCATTGTACAAACAAATAAAACACTGTGTGAACTCTGGTACAACTATATAATGCATAGATGAGAGTGTCACAATCAATTTTTTGAGTGTGCAAATCAATTCTCTAAAAAAATTAAGAAATTCAAGTTATAAAGCATAATGTACAATCCTTAAATACAACTTTTCATCACAAAATCAACTATCTAACAAATACAAATATTAAAGCAAAATGTACAATATTATTCCTCCGTGCATATGTTACAAGTATAAACTAATTAAATACACTAATTAATATTATTTTTAATACATATATTTAAGCAAAATGTACAACATTTATTCCTCCACGCATATGTTACAAGTATAAACTAATTACATACAATAATTAATGTTACTTTAAAAACACCCTTAAAATAAAAAAAATACATGTTATTATACACATTCCACAGGCTAATAGAACATACAAAGCATAAAATAATTTATATGCTAACAAGTTGATGTTACATATGGTTTTGAAAACTGAACCGGACCAACGGGTTCGACCAGAAATCGAAGTCGCCACCGGTTTGGCTAGCCAATAAAATTCATCCGAAAATGAAACGGAGATGACCGGTCAAAACCAGTAAAAGCAGGTGAATCGGGTCGAACGAGATAAGTTTTTTATACTCCGGTTAATTAGTTCGTTTTTGTTTTGTTGGCGTCTAAACTTTAATTACAGGGTACCTGCCGCTGCAACGCTCGAGTACTCTACTAGTATTTTATAATTACCTAAGATATTCTGAATTCCTAACATAATAAAGTAGGGATAATTGTTTTTAAATGTATCGAAGTTACCACTTTTTACTAAGTTATGCAAGTTTTCATGTGACTAGTGTACTAATCATACTATGTTTTACAATGCTTAAGACTATCCTAATTTTTTGGTAAGGTAGCATAGTTGACCATGTTTGACCCCGTTTTCTTTGTATGACCTAACCATGGCTCATTCATTTACTTTTACATACCGGTGCTTTACCCCTTTAATAAACCTTTTCATCCTTTTTTCTTAACCGTTAAAACCACCACCATGTCGTATGTAAATGGCACTCCTTGAGTAATAGGCCAATACGTTCGACCCTTTTGTGAATGTGGACTTCGATTAACTATGAAAACGGCTTGGACAAAGGAGAATTCAGGGAAAAGGTTTATTGCATGCACCATATATGTAAGCCCTAATTTGAATTGGGATTATCTTGAATGTCTTGAATATATGGGGGGTTTTGATACGTAACTAAAGTTTAATTGATTTCTTTTGTTGTTTTTGATTTAATTATTAGAAAAGAAAAAAAGGGTGGTGTGTATAAGTTTTTTGATTAAGATTTACCAAGTGATTACTATAAGGAACTGGTATATGATTTGCATATAAATTTCAAGAAATGGATCCAAAAGAAAGAGATGCAAGAACACATTGGTGTGCTAACAATGGAGAAATTAAGGCTTGTGCAAGAGTTGAATGTCACAAAACTTTGGTTATGACATAATTTTCTCATTTTGATTGAGATATTGTTGATTATGTGTGTTGTACTAGGTATGAGGTTTGTGTTGGATTGTATGACATAAAATGTAGTAGTCTAGTGTTTTGTAATGGAATTTGACTGCATAAAGTCATACTATTATCAGCAATGAAAAAATTTACAGTTTTCATGCTTATTTCTTGTCTTGATTCTTCTTTAAACTTAAACGATACACAAACAAAATAACTTCATAGCTTAAATTTGACTTTACCAAGTAAGGTAACTTCGTAGCATAATTGACTTTAGAAAGTCAAATACCACAAAAGATGGCATTTAGTTCAGTACCATACAGATGGAGCAAGTTTTTCAATGCCCAAAATAATACACAAACAAGGGTATATAAAGTTACTTAAAAGCTTAACTGTGTTAAAAGCTTAATACACAAAAGACTACATAGTCACAGATCACTCTAAGTTCATAGTAGTGTTTGGTGAGCTTCCTTCACCATGAACTTTTTTTTGCCAATTTCCTTTTTATGATTCTCTGGCTTGGTAACATTTGTCTTGCTGCAACTGGCATCCGCACTTTTGTTGGGACCTCATTTGTTGCTTGACTAGGAATTTCATCTTGTGTAGGAATTTTCACTTCTGTTTGGCTTGATGCAACAGATGGATTGGCTTGGCTTGCATCTTGATTTCCTTCACTAACAACAAGACAATTAGAAAATCCTTACCAAACCAATTAGCAAATCCCTTTTTCTTCATCTGTTGCCTTGGTCTGCTTGGTTGTGAACAAGTTGGTGTTGTTGCAAACTAATACCACAAACCCTTTTGAATGCCCTTTTATGTAGTGGTGCCCACTTCAAACCTGGAATATCAAAAACCCTAACACCACAACTACCAATTCAAGACCCACCGGTACCTGTTGCAACACCACCCAAACCACTTGCAGACCTCATAAAACCACTTCCAGACCCACCCACACCTGATGCAGTCCCCATAAACACATTTGTTGACCCTATAAAAATATTATCAAACCTCGTGATATTTTCAAACCCACCCATACCACTTGCAAACCTACCAACATCACTTGCAGACCCACCTTTATGGTTTATAGACCTATCCAAACCACTAGAAGACATAGCATTATGGTTTGCAGACCCACCTAAACCATTAGCATACCCACTCATACTATTATCAAACCCACAGACCACTAGCAGACCCACCCAAGGGGTTTGCAGACCCACCTAAACCTGATGCAGACCCACTAAGACTTGATGAAGACCCACCTAAGCAGTTTGCAGACTCGCCCAGACCTGATGCAGACACACTCAATGGGTTTTCAAACCCACCAACATCACTTGCAGTTCCTTTTTTGGACTACCAACTCTTTTTTCCTTAACATATTTTTGAACAGATGGAGATATACAACTTTTTTGTTATGACCAACTGGAAAACAGTTTTAACAAGTTATAATTCCACCCTTGTTCCACTTTCACTTTTATGCTTTGCTCTGATCCTCTTCTTCCTTGACCTTCATGGCATATTTTTAGGTTTTGGAGGTAGACCTATAGAATATTGACTTTGACCAGGCCAAAAGTCAATTCCACCCATTACCCATTGGACTAAGATAATTGTGGTATGTGGCATAGTAAAGGTTTTTCTTAAACCAGTTTGGAACATAGTCTTCTAGAACCCTATTGATCTTGAAAATTGCAAATGTGACATGACCACATGGCAACCCAAATAGTTTCCACATTCTACAACTGCATGTCCTTTCAGATAAATCAACCTTGAACACATCACTTCTTGATCTTACCTTAAATGCATCACCAGTAGGAATAACATGCCAAAGCCTATAGTTAAATTTTAAAGGAATTACTATCTAACATAACTAAGCATAATGTATATAATTTAATTAATTAAATCATACCTTGTTTCATTCTTCAATAAGTCATTTTTCTTCTTGATCGATGGACATATGTCATCAGTTCAAGTTGTAGAAATTTGTCTCATGGTGTTCAGCCTTTCAAGGACTCTCACTCTTATAACTTCTAACATACTGAGTAAGGGTTTGTTTCTCACACTCACCAAGACTGGGTTAAAGCACTCACTGAAACCATTTTCAACAGCTTCACACCCTTTGTCTAACTCAAAAAGTGCCTTAGACCAGGGTCTTGCAAATCAGAATCTTCACCCTCACCCTTAATTTTTCTTAACAAGTCACCTAGGAAATCTTCATGCTAAACCAACACCTCATTTTAGTTTGAAGTAGTAGTTATACTAGTACTTGCAAAACCATCCATATCTGGAATTAGTGTTGGTTTTGTCTTAGTTTTGTTTGCTTGCCTGGTTCTAGGCTGGATAAGTTCTTCTTCACCAGCACTTAGATAATCAAAGAACTTGTTAGAATAGTCATTGTCATCACCATCACTATCCTCAAGCATCCCATCATTCCCACTATCAATCACACTTTCAACTACCACTTTTTATTTCCTTTTACCAACATCATTTGATTTCTCCTTAGGTGTTTGCTCATAACTAAGTATACTCTTACCCTTATTAAACACATGCTCTTCTTCAGCCTCCTTCTCAGCCCAACTCTCTATTTCTTCATATGTAAACACACTATAGTACCTCTTTTGAGGTGTTGCTTTTTTCTTAGAATTTTCATCATTTAGTGTACTAAGGTCAGGGTCTGCTAAATACTGTGATAGGTCAATGTTACACTGAGTTTATCTACTTTCCACAATTCTATTCCACAATACAACTTAGACAGATCATACATGTGAATTAAGTGATAGTCATTCTCTACTTTCACTAAACCCTTATCTAGATCACTATCTGAAATTCTATAGTAGATAACAAATAAGTTGTATAGTGAGTTTCCTTAATGATCAACCTTTTACATTCTTCGAATGTTAGCCTGGCAACATACATCTTCAATATGAAACCACTCTCATACCTTAATGGTTCATGCATGAAAACCCCATCATTCCAAACATCCAACTCAATACCCTCGGGTCCAGGAATAGTCATTTTGAAAAGGGCAAAATTAACATTCGAAAATTAGGGTTAGATATAAACTGTATTAGGGTAAAGTTAACAAATATAAAGTGATTAGCTTCACATACCTTAAAGTTCATTCAAATCAACATAATGATTGTGAAACTTAGGTTCATTTAAAATGGGTTATTAAGGTTTTTAGAAGTATAATTAGGTATGTGAAAAGTTTGTGTGTGTTTTTAGGGTTTAGATATAGGGATAAATGAAAAAGTAAGCATTGCACAGTGTTTGCCTCAAAAATGATAAAAAGCTGTACGCGAACGCATTTGGGAGAAAATAATGAATATTTCAAAATAATAATGGAGTCAAACATGGTCAACTATGCCATCTCACAAAAAAAGGGGATAGTCTTAATCATTGTATAACTTAATACGATTAGTACACTAGTCATACTGTTTTAAAAAAAACTTGCACAACTTAGTAAAAAATGTCAATGCTATTAGAAACAATTATCCCTATAAAGAAACATCAATTTTTGTAGTACGTGTTACCAAATGAGCACTAATAACATTAGAAAAAAATCAAATACGGATTTAAATAGACTAGCAGGGTACCCACGCGTTGTAGCAGCGGGTACCTTACAATCATGATTTCTGTCGAATAATTTTTCCGATAATCATTTTCTGTTATAATAGCTTTACAGATAGCTAGATTTTTATGCTAGATAACTTTATGTATGAGACTATGAGCAACATATTTTATATAATAATAGCAGATACTGTAGCATTGCTAGTACCAAAGCGGTTGTCGTGGCGAAAAATGATAAGTTGATGTGTGTCGTTTTGTATTATACATACAAAAATCGCGTTTTGAAGTATGTTTGGTTCTCCACAACTTTGTTTTAGATACACGTGGCATTCATATTTTTCGTTTCCGTTTAATACACCTTCTTTTTTATATTTTGCTTTTCCAAAAATTAATAATCAAAACGGGAAAATATAATCATAAATGTTTTTCGAGTCATATTGTCATATAATGATTGTAATTATAAAAAATATTCTTAAACATAAGATGTTTAATGTTAATTAATTGTTGTAACAGTAATCAGTACAATCGAATGATCAATTTCCACGCTCATTGTATAAAAAAGCTAAGACACTGGTTTGGCTTGCGGGTTTGACAAATGCTTAGAAGAATGGTTTTCTGGTATTATTGATTAATAGCTTGTTTGGTTTGTACCATGTATTATATTATTTTACTTTGAAGTGATGAGGTATTTTATAATAGCATTAATTATAACATTAATTATATGTGTGCATTGGTGCATTAAAAAGTTGTATACATAACATTAAAACTTGTATTACTTAAAAACTATATAAGTTTTGTGCATCTAAGGATTGTACCATAAGCTTTACGAGGCTGTCAAACCCGTGCGATGCATACTGGGGAATGTAGTTGTTGTGTGTGCAGTGTGTTGTTTCACTGGTGTTTTGAAATGGTGATTGGGCATGTATTTGAAAGGTGACAGGGTTATTTTAGTTGTTTTGTGCGCAATGTGTTATTGCAATGGGTTTTTAAAAGGGCATGTGTGCATGTATTTGGAGGGGGAGGTTTCTCTCAATTTCTTGTAACTTGATTGATCAAGTTAGACAAATATTGACCTTTGGATTAAATCCAATGGTTAAGATTAAAAAATAAATTTAATCGAATGAGCCTGTTTGCGAACGTAATATAAAACAGGTTAGTTGAAAGGCGTGTTAGTTGGAAAACATGGAGACCCGGGTGTTGTACACGGGTTGTATATAATTATTGATTGGGTATTTGTTTAGTAAGTTGAGTAATTGTAAGTTTGTTACTCTAATGTAAGCTGCTTTGATGAAAGGTTAAACGGGGTATTGTATTTCAGCTGATATGATTGTTATTAAATTAGTCGACAGTTAAATTTGGCATCTAAGTTTCCTGCGTTTACTTGGGTGCTTGCAAGTTGCAACTAATTTTTGTAGTTTAAGTTATGTTTCAGACTCGTGCGATGCATCGGGCTCGTTATTTGAAAAAATAAGCTTTTACTTATGTCACGTATTGCATAATTTTAGACCCGTGTGATGCACATAGGTTGTACCTAATTAGTCACTGCATAATGTTAGTGTAAATGGTTGAGGCGTGAGTATGATGATGCATCTAATTGAAACGTGCCGCGTAATATATGTTTAGCTAAATAGATAATGTTCAGACCACTCTAATTTCTAGTAAACAAAAATCATGTGCCAAGGATACAAAATATTTAAAAATTCAACATGATCCAACAGCAAAAGTCAAAGAACTCTCTAAAGCAAGCATGTTAAAGCTGACTAATACTTGATTGTTAGCCTTGATATATTTCAAATAAGGTCCATTTACCTAAAATGCTGGTGTTTGCAATGCGTTCATTTGTCACATCACCCCTACCAACTCGAGCCATGAACTCTTTCATGTGTCAAATATTCGAACACCAACATAGATATTACTTAATCGTGTAAGACATACAATTCATGTGGGAAATAAAATTATGAAATTATGTATAGTAAACAAATCGAGATACTCCAGTAACTTGTTTTACTTTAAACAAAAGCGTACATAGGTATATCACTTAAAAACGAGAAGAAATTACACATTTAAAAAGAATGAACATCTATGATTAAAAGCATTACATGAAACAATATAGAGCTAAACGCTAAACATAAAGCACTTGACTACCAAAAAATATGCTATATGCCTACATAGATCTAGAGATTACCAATGCTTTTGCTATGAGCTTGTATAGTTTACTCTTCTCGAAAACCCTCTGCAATCATAACACTATTTCAACACCACTTTTGAGACCCACTATTTGTTCTTCTTTTCCATTTATTTAAATAAACAAAAACATTTCATTCACTTAATAAAATTATGGAGAGTCCATTTCAAGGCTCCTCCTTAACGAGTGCTCCTCTAAATGAGATCGTCAAGAATTCCAAATGATTTAAGAAAGTTTTAATATGTTGTATTTAGAGGAACAATATGCTCCCCCTAAATTAATGGAGAACCTGTAAAATAATGTTAATTCAAGAGATTTAATATTATGAATGCAATAAAAGAAAACTTGAGAGATTCTGGGTGGCCGGTTTCGGCGGTTCTGTTCCAGAACAGAACATACTTTGTAGCTGAACCAAACCGGCTGACCTACAGACAAAGTCAACATAGACCAAGATTTGGCGGGAAGCATTTCAGTTTTAAACATCTATACAATATTCAGCTGAAGTCAATAAGAAAACCACTTTAACATACAAAGAGAGCAATAATTCAACACAAATTCATAGTCATCTATTCAAGTAAAGATGCACAACCATGATATCAAAACAAAAGATCAAGAGCAAAATCAAACATGATTGCTAAAACATAACGTAATTTTTATTAGATACATATCATGAGGTAAAACAACTTGACCTAAGTCAACTAAAAATAAAATCATGATTAGTGATCTAATTATCTAAAACTTCTAAAACTTAAAATCACTTGATCTTGTCAATCATCATCATATGAAAGTTAATTTGTTTGAGAGATGGTTCAAACGGTCAAGAATATGGTTCAACATGAACCTCATTTCATCTTGGAGGTTTTTGACAATGGTTTCGGTTCTTTGGCAATGTGGGCATGTGTGTTCTTGAGGTATAGGGGGGTCTTTTATCCTAAAGGGATTAATCGAGAGGGACAAAGATGTTTGATGGAGGGAGTGATGTTCTAAAAGGTGGTATTGGAATTGAGGTAGTGACATGATAGAATGATGGTGGTATTTGTAGGTTGGTGATAGAGGTAGGAGGGATAAGGCTATCTTGCACAAGTTGTGCTTTTTGGATAGCCTCTTGGATGTTTTGTTGAAGGTTGTGAAGTTGATTAAGATCTTGTTGAATTTGGTCTCTAGTCATGGATGGCTCGAGTTGAGCACTCATCTTACTCCTAGAAATGATAGGTGGATATGTAGGTTTAAAGTCCATGGGTGATGGTTGAGGGAGTGTTTGGGATAACCCTTGGGAAATGACTTGTGGTAATGGATTTGAACTTCTTGGTGGTATTTCATTCAAGGAAGATAGGTAGGGATGAGGTTCCAATGGTGAGCTTGGTGGAGTAGAAAAGGTTAAGTCTCTAGGGGCTAATGGTGACGTGAGTGGTTCTAGAGTAGGGGTTGTTTGGATGGAAGTCGGTGGTGGAATTATAAGAGCAAGGGTAGTGTCTAGAGTGGTAGTTAGGCTGATGATAAAGGTGGTGTTGGTGGTGTTGAGAGGTTGAGAAGTATATGTGAGGTGGTTTTGGATGGGTGAACTTTCATTAGAAGAGATGTCAATGAAGTCGGTTCGTGGTATTTTCTTTGGAGGATTTTGAGTTGAGGAGTTAGCACTTGAAGCCCTGTGATGATCAAGGTAATGGAATGAGGAAGATTATTTGCAGGTTTTGTGTGAGGATGATGAATAAAGATCTTTAGATTTATGCTAAAATACCATGCAAGAACATTAAATGCTTAAACCACTAGGATTTCCCTAAGCATAATCATTAGGATTTTTTTAAGTCAAACAAGAAATGTTCAGCTTATAGACTAGATTAAGACAACTACAACTAACATATTTATGACCTTAATTCAATAATTCAACACCCTAAAACGAGGGAAAACCTACTATAGAACCGGCGATGCCGGTTCCGTTGGTTTAACAGAACCGGCTTGCTGCAAATGGAACCGGCTGAACCAGCCATGGTTCCAAAATTTCTAAAATTAAAAAAATCTTTACTAGGATCTAGCGCATTTCCTAGAACTTGTTATCCCTAAGAGTTACTTCCTTTATATAGTCCTAAGAGGGTTTATGAGAACAAGAGAATGCTGACAAACCCTAATAATCAATTATGCCAAACGCTTCTTTAATACAATTAAGAGCATAAAACACAAGAAATAATTCATAGAAAGAAACCGTTATTGTTCACTACATAACATTCAAATTGTCTAAAACACAAGAGCTTAACATAGAGATCAATTCTTGATATTACAAGTTTCAAATTGTTTTTAGAACAATCATAAATACTTGCACCGAATAGCATACCCTACTTCTTCTTGGAGAGAAAATAGAATAGGCACTTGAGCAATCCTTTAGTTTGCTTAAATTCCAAGGACTCACCACCTTCGATAGCTGGAAGTTGATTTATGTAAGGAATGGGATCAAGAGTGTAGTTGTTTACGGGATCATTCCTTTGGTGAGGAGTTGGAGAAGGTGAATCGAATGACTCAGACTTGGAAGGAGTTAGAGTTGGGAGACGAGGCCTTTTTCCCTTATCCTTGAATCGGAAGACTCTTTTCTCGGAAAGAGGGATCATTACGTGATCCACAAGATAGAGTTCATTTGAGAAGGAGTATGGGTGATTGACACGAACATGCTCAAAGAGCCGAGTGAGAAGCATTCTGTAGGGAAGTGTCATATCGGCACTCTTGGTCGCACTTACCATTCGGTTGGCAATGTAGTATGCAAGGTTGAAGTGTTTTCCAATTGTGAGGCAGTAGAGCATATAGCATAAACACGCGTTAGGATGGTCCTTGTTTCCAGTGAGACTTATGGCATTTTCACTCAGGATGATTTCACATTTATTAAGATTGATATTTAGCTCAGAGACAATCATTTGAAAAGGGTCAAGGAAGGTATCAACCCCTTTCATCTTTTGGGTTTTGGGTTAAGTTCTTTCATAGAACAAAGCATCACAGATCAAAGATGAGTCCTCGTAAGGAGGAGGATAAATGTCGGGATGAGGGTCAACACCATTTTGAAGGGATGGGATGGGCCATTCGGGAGTGTACACACAAACTCCTTGACAAGGAATTTTAAGAATCCGAGCGAACTCCACAAGAAAAAGAGTTATTTCAAAATTGTTAATGATGAAGGCAATGGAGATAGTTCCGTTTAGATTTTGAATGATGCGAACACTTTTGTAGAATTAAAGCACAAAGATGGGACAAATCTTTTCGTCTATATTAAGAAGATAATCAAACCCAATTGCAGCGAAATTAGGGCAAAGGTTGGGTTGATCATCAAGGAAGGTGGAGTCGATAATGCAACCTTCATGGATGAGACGTGATACAAGCGACTTGTAGACCTCTCTTTCATGTCTGGTGAAGCCTCCGGTACGGTGATACATAGGGATGTAGTGAGCTGTATCATGGTGATCAAGGTGGATGAATTTTGGCATAGAGATCCTAAATAAAATCAAACAATAAAATAAATAAAACCAATTTCGATTGAAGAAAAGGAATATGATCTTAAAATTTCGAAATTTTCTTAAAGAGGATTTTATAAATTTTCTTCGCGTGATGACACCAAATCATTTATTTTTACGGTTATTAACAATCACTATTTTTTTTGTTTTGCTTTACGTATTTCGACATTGGGATTTTATGCATGTGTTATTTTCTATCGAAGAATAAGATGCAATTCCTAACTAATGTTATCTAGGATGCATAATTTTGTTAAATTCGTTGATGAATTGAATTAGTAAAATGGGATCCCTAAAAATTAGACTTTTCAAATCTAAGATAAACTAAAAGTGTTAAGCATAATTAAAACTTACAATGAAAGGATTTGATCGATTTTAAAGATGAAGATTTTAAGAAAATGGTGATGGTGGTTGATGATCGTCAATGGAGGTTTTTAGGAAAAGAAATTTTGAAACAGTTAAGAGACAAAAAGAGGACGAGTATTTTTAGTTTTGTCAGATGACCGGTTCCGCCGGTTCTATTTTCAGAAGAGAACCGGCGTTTATACTAAGAGAACCGGCTAAGGATTAAACATAATTTTTTTTAATTAACAAATTTTTTGAATAAATTTATTCTCCTATTTTTTTGGTGTTATTTAATAAAATGTGACATCTTTTTATTTATTCTTGTTTTGTTGTAGTTTCTATATTTTGCCGATATGAAGTACGAGGTTTACGAAGAATGTAGACGAGACAAAAGAAATAAATAGCCAATGCAAAGAAGATTACCTATATTTCGTTTCAATATACCATGCGATACAGAGAATGGGAAATACAACAGTAATATAGAAAGCTAAAATAAAGAGCATGTCTTCATGCGGAAATTTGAGCATAGGATATATGAGCATTATTAGCGAGATGATGATGACGACTAGGACATGGCTTAGAATTTCTAAGAGGACTTCCATGAGTTGATCGGTATTTTCGAGTAAGAGGGAAAGTAGGGAGGTTTGATTTTTGAATTTAATCATAGATGATGGAGGAGAGTAATTTTTATATTAGAGGGGATGTGCCATTGGTTTTTATAGGAAAGGGTGAAAGAAGATTTGAATTTTAAATAGCCAGGCTTAATATTCGAGATTTTGTGCTTAGATATCGTACCTCGGACGAGTCATGAGTTTGAAGGAAGGATTCGAGAAAGAAGTTGCAAGAGTGTGCTAGACTAAAAAAAAATAACACAATAACATTTTTAGAAGAATAAATCACATATCACTAAATTATATCATAGATAGAGTATGATGAGCATCTAAAAAAAGGGATGAGAGATTGTGTAGCTTTTGGCATTGTGAATTTACGACACATGATCATGACCAAATAATTTTAAAAATAATTTTGTTATCAAAGGAATATTTTTTTAAAAGACTTTAATAATAAAAAATGATTTATACGAATTGATCATATTTAGCCCAATTAAGATGTCCAGGAGATTTTTGTAAACTTTAACACCCCCAAATTTACACGCAGCGGAACCATTTGGGTGTTAAATAATAGTACAATAGTCATAAGAGATAAAGAACGACTCAAAGAGAC